>RJWJ010011407.1:0-44418 GCA_004363605.1 Indri indri
GTTAATAGGTTGTCTCAAAGTTACTAGGTTCATTTTAATGTGAAAAAAATATATCCAAGTTTTTATATTTAGCTCCTATGAAAGGGCTACTGCATTTGCTAAGTTTTATCTTTTAGAACTTAAATTAGTTTTAAAACAGAAATGATTTCAGAATATTTCTATTATCCCATCCTTTATCATTAAATACCTGTCTGTAGATATATCCTGAATATTTCATGCTTTTTAAAGTAATATGTATATTTTTTAGAAAATTCACATATTCATTCTGTAAATGTTCGGAGAATGTACAATTATACGAAGAAACAGAAATTAAGCTCTTCCCTCATTTTGCCATCCCTCAAATATACTTCATAGTAGAAGCCCATGTTTGAAATGTTCATCTGCTCCAAAAAGGGCAAAGCTGGAGTGTTTTAACCTTTATTATTGTTTGACAAAGGGGGATGCTATTACAATCAGAATTCAATGGAGTATACAGGAGGCAAGGTAGTTGTAAGTTTAGCATTTTTCTCTAGGGTCTTCTTTCAGTGTTCTTACTCTTAGGTCTGAATCTAGTCTTTCCTTTCTCTTTTTTAAAGGCATTCTCATGTAATGCTTTGGAAATGATATTATATGCTAATAGTCCATTACTTTGTTTTTTGTAGTTCAATTCTATATTAACTTGTAAAGTTTAACACAAAGCAATTGATACATTCATTAAGCAATTTAAAAAATGCTACATTTTAAAACATCATAGCACATCATATAAAGTCTATATATAGCACAATACTTGACATATAGTAGGTATCCAACAAATATCCATTAAGGGAATGAAGATTCATAATGTTGAAGGTGTTTTGCTTGTTTGTTTTTTTGTTTGGTTTATTCGTTTAGATCTAGAGCATTTTATTGCCTGACAAACCATAAGTTAACATAGGCTTTGGTCTTCTCACTCTGCTGAAGAGCAGGTGGCCTGAATCTTCAGCAATAACCACAGAGATTCAGGTTGAAAATATCCATAAAATTGCATATTTCTGAAGAGTTCATGATCTATTTTTTAATTTTCCATTGCCTCCAGTGATTTGTTCTATATTTAAAGGAGTTAGAGGAAAAACAATGTGGTAGATTCAGACTCTTGTTTCAAACTATCACTGCATATCTTTAGGAATCTAGGATGAGGATGATTATATTTTAGTGAAGAAACCAAAGAATAGCAAATTAGTATCTGTCAAAATCTTACATGGCTCTGAACCATGTAGGAAGTTTTTATAATAACTGATCTAAAATATGGATATTTTAATTCCATGTTCTGGTTACTTATGTTTCATGCACAGAACTTTTAAAAATAATTACTATGAATATATGCATACATACTTCTATTTCCTTTTCCCCAAACTTTGTTGTCTTTCTCTGCCTTTAATAGCCTATCTTCCAAAACACTGTTGCAAGGACAAGTCAGTAGAAAATTAAGTGAATGATCTCCTCTTTCCTATCAGTAAATAACATGATAGATAATTTATTTAGTAATTATTTTAAAATAGTTTTTTGAAAATCTGAAAGCACTTATAAGATACTGAGTCACTAGTTTTTTTATTATATGTTCTTTCTTATATTAAAACCAAAACAAAGTATTTGTAACAATTCATACTTTGAAGTAAAAGTTATTTGACACCCACCTAAGGCTACCATTTTTTTAAACCGAGTGAGAGACAAAGTTTTAATGTGTTTCTCCCTATTATAAAGATTTTTTTCCCTCTTAAAGTATCTTCAAAGAGTTCTTACAGGCTACCTAAAATTCCATTAAAGTCCTGGAACAAAGATAAATGAGCTACCTACTCAAGGTATTACAAGACCAATTAGCAACACATAAAATATAAATATGTTCATAAATACATTAAAATGGAGCCTTTAGGAGAAGTAGGTCAATGGCAAGTTTTGACAGTTTCGAAAATGAATGAGATTTACAAGGTTAAACACCCTAGAAGACTGTGAAATAATTATTTTTTAAAAAGGACAATATATTATATTTTATAAAGGATATTTTGTAACTGAGGATTGGCTCAACTACAAAAGGATGAACTCCAAATACTGAAGTCTCTAAATTAGGCTTATTGTCTCTAATTTCCCCACACATCTCCAGTACAACCCAACACAACTCTAGACATTCTTTAGTGTCAGAATTTGACCTTTCTGTGAAAATGTGCAGTGCTCTAGATTTCCTCCCCCTCTCTAATTACTTATTTTTTCACACGATCATTTATTTTTTTCCTTGGGGAAAAGTGTATATTCTTTCCCAGTGTCACAGACCTTCATGAATATTATTGAACTCATGTTGTCCCATCTCTGACAAGAATTAATTTTTTCCATTAACTCTCCCTCTCACACTTGTTTTATGATTTTGTTTCTTCTCATTATTAACTCAGAAGAATAGTCCACACGTAAGCCTCCCGTTCCTCATGTTGTTATCATATCTGGACTAATTATCACAGGATTAAGCTATCACCACTGCATTGAAATGTTATTTACAAAATCATAAGTGAAAATTAAAAATATCAGTCCTCCTAGGAAAATACCCATTGTCTGCTTTGCAACAATGGAAGCAGTTCTTTCGACATTGAATATTCAGTAAGTCCCTTTTAGAAACTCTCCTGCCTTTGCTTAAGTGTACCAATTACTAAACTCAAAGGCTTCTAAAACCCCATGTAAGAAGACTTCTCTACTTTGCTCAGTAAAATTGTGTCTCACAATTATGATTTTTTTCATGTTTATGTAAGCAGTACATTCAGCTTTCACTTCCAGATGTTGAGTGGTGGATTCTTCCCTCAGAAAATGCTCAACATCACTAATTATCAGGAATATGCATATTAAAACTGCAGTAAGGGTTTACCCCCCCATCCCCCTAATCCCTGGAGAGTATTACTGCCATGTGATCACCCTAGTGTTGATCAGTTAGTACCAATTTGATGGCAAGGACAAGTGGAGCCCGTTCTTCCAATCTTGTGGTGCCTCACTTTGGATAATGGGCTTAAGTTTAATCCAGGAAAGTATAAGAGGTTCTAGATCACTGTCGTTTCTTATGATTGAGTAATATTCCATTGTATACATATACCAAATTTTAATGATCCACTCGTGGATTGACGGGCACTTGGGTTGTTTCCACATCCTTGCAATAGTGAATTGTGCTGCCGAGCACTGTAGGGGGGAAACGCATGCCTTTAACCCTCCCTTGGATGAGGCAAAGACATAAAGTGTAACCATAATGTTTGTACCCTCATAATACCCTGAAATTACAAAAAAATAAAAATAACAATAATTTAAAAAACATTAAAAAAAAATCTGCAGTAAGATATCACCTTATCCCTGTCAGTATGGCCGTTATTAAAAAGTCAAAAAATAATGGATGTTGGTGAGGATGCAGAGAGAAAAGAATGCTTATGCCCGGTTGGTGAGATGGCAAATTAGTATGACCTCTATGGAAAACAATATGGAGATTTCCTCAAAGAAATAGATGTAGACTTAACCATTTGATCCAGCAATTCCGTTACTGGACAGCTACCCAAAGGAAGAGAAGTCATTTTGTAAAAAAGACACCTGCACCTGAATGTTTATTGCAGTACAATTCACAATCCCAAAGACATGGAGTCAACCTATGCGCCCATCAATTCATGAATGGATTAAGAAAATGTGGTGTATATATACTATGGAGTATATATTGAGATCCAGTAAGAGCCAATGTTTCAGTTCAAGTTCAAATGCAGGAAAAAAGGCTAATGTCCTAGTTCAAAGGCCATCAGGCAGAAAGAATTCTCTTTTACTTTGGGGGAGGGCCAGCTTTTTTGTTTTATTTAGTTTTTCAACTAATTGCGTGAGACACCCTTATGAAAGACAATCTACTTTAGTCTACTGATCAAGTATTAATCTCATCCAAAAAGGAAACACCCTCACAGATATACCCAAAATAGTGTTTGCCCAAATGTCTGTGTACCCAGTGACTTAGTCAAGTTTACATATAAAATTAACCATCACGATCATTAACTCAGAAAGCTCCTTGTTATTAGCCAGTCACACTTCTCACAAAGTTAAAGAACATTTTGACTTCTGTCTCTTTAGATTATTATTGCCTGTTAATAGATTTATGTAAATGAGATTTATGCACCAAGTATGCATTTTTTGTCTGCTTCTTAAATAGAATATTATATTTGTAAAATGTATGTATCTTATGTGTAGCAGTAGTTTTTTTCTTCCTATTCCTAGGTCATAATTTATTATATGACCACTATAAAATATATCTTATACTGTTAATTTCTATTTGGATGGCCTCCAGACCAGAGAGATTATGAACAATGTTCCTGTAAACATTCTAGTAGTTGTCTTTTAAGAAATTTATGTGGACATTTCTATTTGGTATATATCATAGAGGAGAATTGCTAGGTATTAATAATTAATAATAGTGTATGTGTTTTCCAGCTTTAGTAGAAACTAAGGAACAGTTTTTCAAAGTGGTTGTACCAATTTACACTCCTACCAACGTTGCATTAAGTTCACATTGTTTTACATCCTTGTCAAAAATTGTATTATTTATTTTTTTAAATTTTAGCTCTGATGTATGTGTAGAGCTATCAAATTTGTATCTTGTATTTCAGTTTTATTTTTCCTTCCACTAGTGAGAAATAAAGTTTAACATTTTCAGGTGTCTATAGGACATTTGGATATCTTCTTTATGAATGCCTTTTCCGCATCCCAGATTATGTTTAATCGTGTTATATTTATTTTTCTTATTGATTTGTAGGAGGTCTGTACAAATTTTCTCCACATATAATTTGTCAATTAGCATATTGAGGCTAACTTTTCTCTTCTATGGCTTTTCTTTTTGCTACACACCCAGGTCAAAGAGCAAAAAAAAAAAGAACCGCAAACAACAAATGTTGGTGAAAATATAAAACAAATGGGACATTTCAGGTGAAGATGCAAAACCACTCAGGAAAAAGATTGTGTGGTTTTTACTGAAAGGTAAACATGAGTCTGTTCTATGATTGTATGCCTACTGAGCCTCTCTCTGAGTGTATATATTCATAAATTAACTACTAATATTAATATCTCAGAAATATTTTGGTGAGCAAAAGAAGCCATACACAAAAACCTACATACTGCATGATTCTATTTATTATGTTTTGGAATAGGCAAAACAAATCTATAGATAATAGAAATCAGACCATTAGTTGTTTGGAAGTGGATGACTTAAAAAAAAATCATGAACAACTTTAGAAACTTTCTGAGATAATAGTGAATTTCTGTGTCTTGATAATGACATGAGTCAAATGAATGTATGCATTTATCAAAATAGACAAACTTAAGATTTATCCATTTTCTGTTTGAAAAGTATATCTTTTAAAAAATCTAAATTAAAGCAAAATTAAAAGTTTTCAGACAAACAAAACATGAGAGAATTTATCATCTTTATCATGAACTGAAATAGAAAAGGTAGTCTTCTAGGCAGAAAACAATCTTATATGATGGCATGAAGAAGAAGAAAGGAATGAAGAATACTGGAAAGGGTAAATATTGCATTACTGTAAGATAAATGAATAATGACTGTTTATATAAATACCAATTTGGGGAAAATTTTATATATATGTACAAGTAAAATTTATCACAACAACAATATAAAACACAAGAGAGCCACAGGTAATTAAACTTTTATAAGACTCATTCAGGGAATGTGATAAAATAACTAAATTAGACTAATAAATAATGTATTTTATGGTCTTCAGGATAACTATAAAAATAATTAAGTAGCATGAAAATACCAAGCCAGTGGAAAAATATGGTAGAATGATACTTCAAACCATGTTTACCATAATAATAATTTTAGTGATTTAAATAAATGCTTGGCCATTTTTACTCATCATACAGCATCATAACTATATTTGCCATTAAAGCTTGGTCAGATTAATTTGGTTATTTTGATTTGATTATGCCCTTTAACTACATTGAGATATTTTGTCAAAATTTGTCAAGGAACCACCATCAGCATTGATAATGTAAAAATCTTTTGGAGTCATCATTGTACACTTATACAATTTTGTCTTTAAGAGACATATCTAAAAGTGGAGTTGCTTCATTCCAAGATGTCCATTTTCAGTTTTTACACACATTGATAAATTTCCCTCCAGTGCCTTGCACCTCTACCAATACTAGTTGCAACCAATATTTACCAATTTGAAATATGAAGATATGTTCTTAATTTTAAATTTTTTAATGCTAAAGAATTGAATACAGTTCTACATGCTCGATGTTTATATATACACATATTTCTTCTATTTTTTTATCATTTTATATAGTTTGCCAATTTTCTATCAAGTTGTAAATCATTATTCACATAGATTAATAAAATGCCTTAATATGAAATTAATCCATATTTACTGTTTATGTACACTGAAAATATTTTTCAAAATTTAAATTGTTTTTTAAAAATATTTGTGGAAATATATCATACAGATATTTTAAATAATGTAGCGAAATTATAGTCTTTGCTTTTATGGAGGCTGCCTATGTTGTATTTCCTAAAAAAGTCTTCTTTAGCACAAATATCCACCTTTTAGTGACAAACCTAAGCTTATTCTTGTCCAATTTTTATTCAGTTATACAAATATAAAGTATTAAATAATTCATCCCACACTAGCAAATAAAATGCCACCTACATAGCAGAGATTAAATCTAAATATGTACTAATATATCATGTTGTGTTTTTTATTATGTTAATACTCTTATGTAATACAATACCTAATGCATAAACATTACATATGAACTAGAAATATATTAAATAATGTATAAAGTTGAAAATTAATATTTGGTTAAATGGCGCCCTTAAAGAAAGGACAATTATTTAGAACTGAAAGATGTAAAAGTCTTTTATTTGGAGAAACAACCTGGGTCTTCAGAGGCTTCAAATTTTATTGATATCTATGGCTTGATTTATGTAAAATAATATAATATACAACTTGTCCAACACATTCACTGAAAGATTGAAAAACTGCATCCAAGATAGCTTACTTAAGTTGTATAAGACTTCCCAGGTAACAATGGCAGAAATGGAACGGAATTTAAATTCTCCTAATATTCTTTATTTTACCTTACCACATTTTAAAATCTGCTTACAGTGGAAAGAAAATCAGAAGCAATATTGGTATGACTTGTAGGATGTCAAAAAAATGAACATTTAATTAAAGGGACTGTAATTGAATGCTTGTATTTTTCCCCCCCGAAATATCTCTTTAAGATCCTGGAGCAATACCTTTGATAGCATCCTGGAATTATATATAAACTTCATTTTGAAATAAAGTGATAAAACTTTTACTTAACTATTGAACATGTTCTCTTGAAATGATTTACATATATCTAGAGATCTAGTAAAACTTAATAGAGTATTTTAAGATCTTTTAGAGATAAAGAATTATAACAATTAAATACGCTTGAGTTTAAAATAATTCATAAAAAAGATGACTTAGATTTGTGACTATAAAGAGCATCAGGTTTACCTTCTGAAGCCTTTAATATCTTATACACAATCTTAGATGACTTTAGGACAATTTTAAAAGGAAACTCATTCAAAATCTGAGATTAAATGCACCTTTTTTTACCTTCATCGTTCATGGTTTATTAGTATTTTTATGCAAGGTTGTCTAATAGGCATCCTTTTGTTGAAAACTGTATAAAACTAATAAATACAGAAGAGACCTTTAAAGCACAAACACATTTCTCTATCAAATGAGCCTTAAAAAATCAAAAAACTCTGGAAAGAGAATATTTAATTGGATTACAAAATAATTTGATCCACATTCTCATATGTAAGACTAAAAGACATCTAAATTTGCTACAGTTAATTACAGACATTTCTACTTCTGCGTAAATAAATGTGTATATAAAGAAATATTAATATATCTGCATGTGTGAAAATATAGATTTCATACTTTGTGTCAATTCCCAGACAATTCTTAGAAAATTATGTGCAACTTAAAATTATTGCCATGGAATGGTTTACAGTGCTTGATTTCTTGCATAACTTATGATATTCAAGGGGAAATGTATGTTGTATTTAGAAAGTTTCAAATCATTGCCACTACAATGAGTAAAATATCATTGAAATGTATTTTAGTGCATGTAGTCAAACTATCAATATATTCACAATAAATTTATGTCAAGAAAATATCTTCATCTGTAAGTCCCTGTCTTTCTTCTACCAGAAGCCTAAATTATACTGATCACTCTCCAAATTTAATTTTTATTGTGTCCAGATCCATTTTAAAAACAGGAAAAAACTAGTCATTTTGAGAAAGAGATTTTCTTATAATGTAAACAATATTTTCCTCCTCCAAACTAGAACTCAATACACTGCTGTCTATAGCATGCCCTCTGAATATAATGTGTATTTGTTCTCACTTGCCTCACTTGTATTTGTTCATCTCCTGCCTGATGTATGACTATAGCTAGCACTAGACAGTGTTTCTGGGAGTAGGGAAGGGTTAGGAAGAAGCACACACAGCTGATATTTCTATTTCATATCTTAATTTCCCAGTATAAGGACTGTTTTAACCTAAATACTTCAGTGGGGATTTATTCATATTATAAACAGATTTTTCATAAATGGTACAATTTGTTTACAGATTTTAATGGCAATACTGAATAATAAAGGATGATCATTGTGCCTTTATAGTTAAATAGGGTTCAAATTTGAGAGAAAAATAAAAAGTTTTGGTGTTATTATTAAATGACTTGAGAATACACTATTTTCAAAAGTATAAAAAGCAAAGTAAAAACTAAGAGTAAGTAATAAAAAAAATAGTCTCAAAGGATCAACTGTAGTTTGTTTCTAAAGGATCTTCTAATGCCAAGGGCAGTTTTATTGAAAGAAGTCTGTTCTTTGCTTTTTAATAACATATTTACTGTAGACTACAGTTTAATGAAAGTTTTTGGAGTTTCAAATCCTTTAAGCATGCTTAGCAGTGATTCAAGAACAAGGTGCACTGGTGGCTAAGATAACTTTGGTACAAAAATAACACTCTATAGATCCTTTTATTTAGTTATTGACCCACTCCACACCTGCACATTTTTTGTTGCCACCAGAATAAAGGTCCAAGCTATTCAATATATGTAATAATTGACAATGACAATTTTTTGCACCTGCTGAGGAAAAATAATATATACAAAATAAATGATTTTCTAATGTATGTTTCATAGATCATGTTTCCCTTGACTATTTTGTCCAAATTCATTTCAGTGTTTGGTTAATTTCGTGGAATGGATAAGCTTTTACAATGGGAAGCTATCGAATTTTCAGAATACTTATCCTAGGGTTTGGGAACATTTTCATGTTGGAAGGCTGCATTTATTTAGCTGTAATCAATCAAATAAGGCCACATTCAAGAAAATTCAATTAGATGTACTTGAAAATGTACATTATTTTGTAAAAATCTAACTACTATGTACTTAATAATTGCAAAAAATGAAAGCTATTTGTTAATTTTAAAGTTAACTAACCTTTTAATGACTTTATTGTGTCTGCTTTTTGTTGGACGGTGTTTGAATGTTTGCTTGCAGCATGGAGATCCACAGTTTTCAGTTGATCCTTTAGATGGTTATCTGTCATTTGTGGCCTCAAGGGCATCTTGATTTGGGTTAGGTAGGAAAATATAGATTCACAGAAATAAGTGGTGGAAAGGCAAGAAAGCATTTTTTGAGCATGTTGCTGAGGACGTGGGTATTCTACTGCATTTTTCCACATTTCAGTTGGATCTTTCTTAGCATCAAATAATGACTTTAAAATGCCATCTACTGAGAGCTCAATCAATTCTATCTGTAGTTCTTTAGGTGCCTTGGTGATATCAACTAGGTGAGGCTGAAGTGCTAATTTGAGTATGATGTCATGATTCTCAAAGTCAGTGAACCTTTCATAGTATTCTCCAATTAATAGGCCTATAATAGCTGCGTGTTCTGCAAATGATTCCCATTTGTCACCCTGCTCATCAATGGTCTTTTCTAACTGGGGAAAATGTTCATCCAAAATTTCCTTTTGAGAAAGAAGTATTTTCAAAAAAGACAGCTTTTTTCGAAATGCTTGGATTTTATTTTAGCCACATATCGTGTATAGATTTAGTTCACTTTGCAAAGAAATATTCAAATCATTTTGATTTGACATGATATCACCCAGAAATGCTGCATTCCTATAGAAATTGTCTTTCAATAATTCACATTGCTGATTCTCGTCTTCATAAAATTTAACTATCTGTCCTCGTAGAGATAAAATTTTGCCTAACGCCTGTCCCTGTGATAGCCAATGCACTTTAGAATGATATGGCAAATCCACACTGAATACCTCATCCATTCAACTTTAGTATGTTACAAAACTGTTGATGTCATGTTGATGTCATGAATATAGTTAACAATGCTGATAACTTGTTGTAAAGTCTGACTTAAAGTAGGAGCTTTGGCACAGATATTTTGCTGATGCAAAATACAATGAAAAGAAATGAGAGCATCTGGATCCCTCCATACTTGTTTTTATTTGTGCAATAAACCCTTCATGTTTTCCTATCATGGAAGGTACACTGTACATACACTCACTAAATTTACCAAATTCAGTTCAACTTCACAACATTTATCTTAAAATTGTTGAAGATATCTGTTCTCGGTGTTCTGTTCACAAGAGTCTGCAAAGCAAGGAACTCTTTGTAGCAAAGGAAATCTTCTGTTATTACCCAAATGAAGTATAAAATCTGTGCCGAGTCAGTAGTATCAGTTGATTCATCCAAAGTGATTGAATGATATTAATATATATTTTCCTTTTGAAGTATCGCATGAAGTGGTTCTGTTAAGTTGGAGGCTAATTCACACAGCTGATCAGTTATGGTTCTCCTTGAAAGAGACAGTTGTTTGTACTTTGAAACATCAGAATTTAAGCACGCTACAACTTTGACAATGCATTCTTTCACAATTTCTACATCACTGAATGGTTTCCCTTTTTTCCTGAATATAGAAGTTACTTTATAAGTTCTTTCAGTGGCATTATTTCCAGGTTTTATTGCTGCTTGAAAGAATTGTCTTTGCTTTTGCTTTTTATCTTTTAATTTCTACAACACAACATTTTGTACCTTTCCCTTTAATTTAAAATATTTGTGGTGCTTACGAGTGTTATAATGTTGATGAGCTTTGAATTTCTTTAATGTTGATATTACAGTATCACAAAGCAAGCAAATCATCTTATTTTAAGCAGAAGCAAGATAATACTGCAATTCCCAATCCTCATTAAAATATCTGTTTTCTTCCTTCAGAATTCTCTTGGTCTTCTTTGACAAGATGGGCTGTCAAGCAGACAGAACTAAAAAATACTGTCGATCTGTGCAACTATTCACAAATTCCACTTCAAACAGAGACACAGTGCATTATTGTCAAAACCTGATAAGACTGGTGTACTCAACTCTCATAAACTGTCGCCAACCAGCCTCATGTGGTAGTGGTGCCAGTGAGGTGGGGGAAGTTGGCACTAAATCACGAGCGTAGCAGCCGTCAGTTTAGTCCTTTATGGCTTACTAATGTTCTAATTGTGCCGTTCAATCTAGGAGGATTATTTTGTTGAAACTTATTTCATTTTTTGGTATTTTAAATACATTCATTTTAAAAATAAAATAAAAAATATAAAAGATGAACAAAAATGTATTAATAAAAGTAAAAGGATTTGTTCTGTAAAATTTGGAATCAGTTAAAAGGCCACACTTAAGGACCTAAACAGTCACATGTACCTTTAAGGCTCCAGGTTCCCCATCCCTGACTTATCCAGTGCTTAAATTTCTTGCTTAGAAAATGTAACAGTTATTAACATTCATTTTAAGGATAGCATTTTTTCTAATGTTTCAGTTTGGCTGCATATTTAATTGGTCGTTTTCATCTGGAGTTGAGTTCAAACCTGTGATACTACGGTAGCAATATATTAAGAGCTAGCACTTTAAAGGTTCAGTATTGAAAGATTAACAGTGAATTATAACACAGACTGCACATTAAACTACCATCTTGTGCAACAAATGTTACAGACAATCTGCAACCTGAAATATTAATATCTTATGGCTTTGGAGATTACATTAATTACAGCCACTTTTAGAATGGAATAATTAGACTGTTTTATGGTAGCCACTAAGGTCAGTTTATACAAGTAATTATTCACTGGCTACAAAGCTTCATGAATACATTAAGTAATCAGCACTACATATATATTGTACTATATATATATATATATATATATATCTCGCAAGCACAGTTCGTAAGTGGGTACATTATATATGCACATAAATGTGCACACTCAACAAGTTGTGCTGTTTAGAAAGGACATTATTGAATGGCATTCCTGTGGCAAAAAAAAAAAAAAAAAAGGATGTGGGATAAAAATGATTCTCTGGCATCAAATTTAAGAAATAAAATAAGAGATAATGCCTACACATGGATGACAGTGACTTGAATGTGAATAATCTACTTTAATGATAAGATTTTACTGTGTATTATAGGACTATGCTAGAAAAATTTTTGTCAAATATTCCCAGAAAATAATTCATTTATATAAAAATATAAGGGTAAGTTGATCAAATCATCCTATCAGTTATGCAGAAATATACCCATGCTGATTTCTGCATAATTAATTAATATAAATTACATTTTTAAAATACATTGACCAAATAAAATATGATTTATGGAAAAACTAAATGTTATTAATAAATATAGATTGAGTGAATATAATCAAAGTTATGGATGGAAACTCAATAATTGACAAATAGAAAATTTCTATTGACAGGAGTTGTAAAGGGTGTTATAAAGCTCAAGCTGCAATAATTGCTAAGAAAATTACCCTAATGGGCTGTATTATAGCAGTGAACCAGGTTAAATTCTGAAAAAAAGTATGAAGTTTCTCTGATTCTACTATATTTTATGTAATTTTACTGCAGCTTTCAAGCAATTATCACTAGGAAGCCCAACAGAAAATTTAGGTACGAGACCTTAATTTGTTGATTTGACAAATAATTTATAAACACCTATGGGATGCCAGATTTTGGACAAAGTGTTTCAAAGACACACAGAAGAAAAGAAATATGTTGAGGTGTATTTTTCACTTGAACTTCCTCTGTCCCCATTTTTCATTTCTTCCCTGAAAGAACACATCCCTATATTTAATGCTGAGACATGGACGTACAGCATTAGAATATGCTACATGTATTGCATGTTTATATTAACCACTTCCCTCTGCAATTGATGTATGCACAGCTATACCATTACTAAGTAGACCCAAGAATCAGGCAGAAAAGATTTTATCGAAACCTATTCTTTCCTTAAATTTACCTTTTCTCATAATGTACTCTGATCTTTATACTCTACGCTTTCACCCATGCATTGTGCTGTCTTTTATGAATTTTCTTAACTTGATCTATAATGTTATACACGTTATGACTTTTCTCCATCTGCTACTTTTATTTTCAGGCTTCCACTCTAGTCACTTTTACCCCTTTTCCTTGTTAGCAAAGATGATACATTTGATGCAGCTTGAAGCATCTGGCAAATATATACAATATGTTATTTCTTTATAAGTGGAAGGAAAATCAGGAAAGAATGATGTCATTCCCCAATTCAGATAATTTTTTCAGAGGTCCCATCATGTCCTTATTCAGGATTTCATGCTCTCTGATACCTATCAGAAACAGTGAAATGTTTGTTGAGCTATTTCTCTACTCTGGACTTTTTTAGAAATATAGATATCAGATTAGTTTTTCTCCCAGTAATTGACATTAATACCAGATATGTTGCACTCTTTGAAGACAAGGATTCCATGATAGAATAATTGGCTGGTATAACAGATAAAATACTGAAATACTGAGAGCTGTGATAGCAAGGAATATTGACAAAAACAAATTAAATTTGATTGGTGTCACTTATTTAAATAATTCAAATATCACCTCCTCTTCTAAATAAAGTAGCCTCAACATAATTATAATCAAATGTATCATTAAGCAAAATAATTGTTATGGGTGTGAAACTGAAATATTTTCTACTTTGTATGAGAACATATTCTGACCAAGGAGGGTAATGTGATTTTCATGTGGAAAGAAAAAAGAAAAGAGAAATCAGAGAAATAATGTATGTGGTCATGAAAGTCTGAGAACATTTTCTGACTGGGTGAAAGCACATTATTATGGAAAGATTTCTGATTAAAATAAGAATTTATTAATTTATACTTAAAGTTTTATGGGCAAATAATTTGTTCACTGTCTTTATTTGGTAACTGAGTTTCTTAATTCAGTGAAATTAAATATATATATATATATATATATATATATATAGTCATGTAGAGATACTTAGCTACAGAATGTCTCCATTTTAAAATGTTTCACAAAATCTTAAAAAGAAAAAAAAAGATTTTTCATATCTTTGAATACTCTGATAACTTATTTTTTTATTTACTGAGTCACAAATTAGTCCTAAGCTCATTTAAGTTAGCAGCCATTCCATTATATGTTCGTTTTCAGAAATGATTGTGGACAATTTCAGATGAAAAGAGGAACTATTTTTCTATCAACATTGCAATATTATCATAAGTTAAAGAAAATAAGATTTCACTTTTAGAAGAAGTACCCTAAGGGCACTATAATCATCATAAGATATTATTTTAGACAGCTCAAGTTTAAACTATTCAATGAAATAATTATCACTTCAAGTGCTTTCACAGTTGTAATAGTCAGAGGAAAGCCAATGGATTGAGATTAGAAGGAATTTAGGGAAGATTAAGCCCAGAAAATTGCATTAAACCAAATGCTCATGCATTGTTGGATATGTCATATATTGTATGTACCATTTAGTTGAAATATATTTGATGTAATTTTAACTTGTATTTTTGTGTTCATATTAAATTGCTTCTCATCGGAACAATATGTTTTATATTTAAGATTATATGAAACAACTGCTAACAAGCTTTTTAGCTTCCAGTCATTTTTTTTCTGATCAATTCTACAGTTCTTCCTAAGCCTTATTCCAGAAGTACAATTAGATCACATTAATCCTTGGCTCAAAAATTAATCAATGATGCCCTATTGCCTAAGAATTAAACCCCTTGCTCTTTAGGATCAGATCTTCTTGTAATCTGATCTCAACCTCAATTTCCGAAAATAAGCCCTATCTCTATTTTGTTCATGCTGTGATCTCTAGCAAAATAATCAAGTAAGAAGATATTCACATACGGTAAATGATAAATTGTTCAGCTTAGTAAAGCAGTGCTTTTTCCTACCTCTGTTTTGAGGAAAATTAGTGATTACTTCATACTATCGGGGGTATGTTTTGGGGGTAAATATTAGGAATGATGAAATAAAATGTCAAGCAGAAATCCACATCTCCCACAATCAGTGCAGGTTTCTTTACATGTATCCCTACCTCCAATATTATATAGTTCTTTGTCTACATTTTACTGAGAGCACTAACTGCTTATCTTGTGTATAGCTATTTATACACAAAAGTGTCCCTTTAATAGAAAATAAGTTGAAGAGAATCCATGTTGATTTTTAGGATGTGTTTCTTCGAATCTCCTATACAGAGTTTCCTTCCATATGTGTGTAAGAGCTGCAACTTCATAACCTAGCTATCAAATTGGGGACACGCAGATTTTCCAACTCTGTGAAACTTAGGCTAGAAATGATCTGCCCACTTGCTTTGGAAAGAAACAAGTGTTTTCTCTCTGCTTAAATATAGGTATAGATTAAAAAAAATCGAAAAGAAATCTAAACCTGGAATCTCACAACACATTTGTATAAAATAAACATTTATCAATATAGTGTGAAAACCTTAAAGCTAATAGAATTAGACATGATAAACATGAAACTACAAAACTACCATGTAAGTACACTTCCAAAACCCAAAGCACATGAGTATCTTATGGCAACCAACACTTTAAAAAATAAGTTCAAGGTCAAAGTTTGAAAATTTAATGAGTTAGTCATCTCCTCTGAAAAAGAGTTTAGAAGATGGAATAAAGTAGGTAATTTCTATTCCAATAATAAAATAGCATTATAATATGAAATTGACCCAAAATAAATATGCTTCTAATACTTCGATATATAATGAATAAGATTAATGATTTAACAAATTGCATTATATCCATACCTTGGAATACCACTCAGCATTAAAAAGGAACAGCTACCAATATACACTACAATTTGAATGGATCTCAATGTAATTTTGCTTAGAGATAAAAATCAATCTCAGAGGTACATACTGTATTATTCCATTCATATGACCAAATTATAGACATGGAGAACAGATTACTTGCTTCTGGGGCTGGGAAGGGGAGATGGAAGGAGGTTGCTATGGCTAAAATGCATAGCACAATGGATCCCCGTGGTGAAACTATTCTGTGTGTTAACTGTGGCACTGGTTGCACAACTTTACATGTGATAAAATCACATAGAACTAAATATATGCACACAGAAGTATGTGTAAAATGAGTTAAATTTGAATAAAATCGATGGATTTTATTAATATCCTTTTGTGCTATATAGTGAGTATGATATTGCTTTTTTTTCTTTTTTTATTTCAGGATATTATGAGAGTACAAACATTTTGGTTACATTTTGCTTTAAAGCTATGTAAGATATTACCATTTGAGGGAACTGGGTGAAGTGCAGACAGGATCTCTCTGTGTTATTTCTCACAACTAAATGTGAATCTGTAATTACCTACAAATAAAAAAAAAACAGCTTTAAAAAATCAAGAGTCAAGACAAGTATCTCAAAAAAAGTTCGAGCTATTAAATACAAATTTTGAAAATTAAAAATAAATGTATAAAAATAGAAAAATAAAATACTTTTTAGATGGATACAGATTATAGATCTGAATCCACCCACTTCTCTTCCTAAAAGCCATATTGAAAAACAAGGTGAATGGTAAAAATAATAAAATAAAATAATCCATCAACTAGCATATTAATTAATTGAAATTAAATGGCAGACCCAGTTTATAAGCCCACCCCAGTGCAAGGTAGACCCACACCCCAGCCAGGCCAGGCCCTGAAGCCCCAGGCTCCAGAACCAACACAGCACTAGGTCAGTCCCTGTAGACTGAGACTTCAGGCTGGCTCCTCCAGATCCTGGATCCAGGCATGCAGCTGCAAACTCAGGTGCCAGCTTACATAGTAACCGCATGTTCCAGGCCTACCTCCATGTACCTATGTACCAGCGCAGCCCCCATGAATCCAGGTACCAGATGTCTCTATTGACCCAGGAACTAGGTAAGCCTGCCTGAGGGCCCCAGCAGCAAGCCAGACTTTGGACCCCACCGGCCAGCTGCTTAGAATCCCTATGGAAGCTGAGTGGTGAGGGGCTTTCCCTATGAAAGCTAGTTTTGAAGACTAGAAAGAGTGCCTACATCTTCAAATGTGTAGACACCAACACAGACCATGTGGATCACAAATAATTAGGGAAACATGACACCACAAAAGAAAAAATATAAAGTACCTGTAACTGACTGTAAAGAAATGGAAGTCTATTAACTGCCTGACAAAGAATTCAAAATGATTGTCTTAAAGAAGCTCAGTGAGCTACAGGAAAACACAGAAAGACAGATAAACTGTATCAGAATATCAATACATGAGCAAAATTCAAAGTTCAACAAAGAGATACAAACCATAAAAAAAGAACAAAACAAAAATTCTGGAGCTAAATAACACAATGATTTGAATAAAAAATTCAATAGAGAGCTTCAACAGCAGATTCAAGCAGAAGAATAAGTGATCTTTAAGATAGGTCATTTGAAATTAGAAGAACAGAAAGAATAAAGTATGAAAAAGAATGAAGAAACCCTATGGACTTATGGGATACCATCAAGTGAAACAGTATACCCATTATGAAGGTCCCAAAAAGAAGAGAGAAAGAGAAAGGTGAAGAAAGCTTATTTAAAGAAATAATGACATAAAACTTCCCAAATCTGGAGAGGGAAATGAATACCCAGATCATGAAGCCCAAAGAACGCCCAAAATTTTAAACATGAAGAGATCTTCATCAAGACATATTATAATCAAATCCTCAAAGTAAAAGGCAAAGAAGTTTGAAAGCAGCATGAAAAAAAGCAACTCATCACATGCAAGGGAACCCCTAAAAGACTATAAGAAAATTCTGTAAGGCAAAAGATAACAAGAATTGGTAAGGATGTGGATTAAAAGGACCCTGGCTCCACTGTGGTGGAAATGTGAATTGATATAGCCATTGTAAAAATCAGTGTGGAGGTTCTTCAAAAAATTAAAAATGAAACTACCACATTAATTAAATATTGATTAAATTTAATTTTTAAATTTAATTGAAAATAGAACTACCATATAATCCATCAGTTCCACTTCTGGGTACATATCCAAAGGAAATGATATAAGTGTCTCAAAGAAGCATCTGTGCTCCCACGTTCATCATGACAGTATTCACAATAGCCAAGATATGGAATCAACGTGTGTCCATCATTGAATGAATAGATTTAAAAATGTGCTTACATATATACACACATACAAAAGGATACTATTAAGTCCTAGAAAAGTAAATCTTGTCATTTGTGACAACTGGAGGAACCTGGAAGGCATAATACTGAGTGAAATAAGCCAGGCACAGAATGAAAAATGATGCATAATCTCACATATGTGCACAATCTAAAAGGGTCAAACTCATTAAGCAGAAAGTTGTAGTACCAGGGCCTGGAGGTGAGGCATGGAGGTAGAGGGAAATGTAAGATATTGGTCAAAGGGTAGAAAGTTTCATTTATATAGAATGAATAAACTCTGGAGTTCTAATGTATAACATGATGACTATAGTTAATAATACTGTTTTGTATGTTTGAAATTTGTTGAGAGTAGTTCCCATATGTTCTCACCACACACATACACACACACACACACACACTCACAAAAATAGCTCTCTAAGTGATGGATATGTTAATTACTTCATGCGGCAATCATTTCACACTGTAATAAGTCTTTTGAAATATCGCATTGTACAATTTAAAGATATATCTTTTTGTCAACTATAGCTCAGTGAAACTTAGGGGAATCTATGTGCAGAGAAAAACAGAAAATTATGAAATCTTTCTCTTAATAACTGGACCAAAAATTCCAACTTATTTGAGTAGTAATAATCTAAAATAACATTGCAGCATGCATAAAAAAATTATACGAAGAAATGTTTTTAAAAAGTAAGCATCAAATATTATCAAAAAAGCCCACGAAATTTGTCCTCAAATATGACTATTGTGCCAAAACAATCTAACATACATTTGAAAAATTAATGAAGCTATTACAATTCTGATGAAACAACCCAAAGCAAATACAGGAACTCAGATAGGCAAAAATCAAGAGGTGGTATCCAGAAAACATAGGGTGTTAAATAGAAATTGGAGGAATTTAGGAAAAAGAGAAAAAAAATTACTTCAGAATAAAGATTAAATTACAATTGCATAGGAAAGAATAGATCCCATGAAAATCTCAATAGGGAATATAAAGTATAGAATGAGAAAACAAATAAACTGACAAAGAAATAGAAGAATACTTAAAAATATTCCAATAAAATGAAATTATAACAAATGCTGATGGCACCCGCTATGTTCCCCATTCCCCTTTGTTCTTTACTGTTTCAGTGCGCTGTGACACACTTTCAACTACCAGCATGTGTAACGTTCTTCCCGAAAGGTTTTTTGTTTGTTTCTTTTTCTTTTTCTTTTTTTTTTTGGTTTCTGGAGCTTGGTTTGCCTATGTACATGGTATGCTTAAAGTTAGAGAAAAATATTAGCCCTGAAGAGCAGATTTTGATTCATGATTGATGGCAGTTGTGCTAGATCACTTTCCCTTCCATTGGGATCATTCTGAAGTTCATGTTTTTTGTCTTTGAATTCTTCAGTGGGTTAAGCTCATGTTGCGTATGATGAAAATTGGATAATAAAACACCCTTTGTTACCCTGCCTTTCCTGTTCTCCTTTCCCTTTCCCATAACCTTTCTTTTTTTTTTAGAATTATATCCCTTTAAAATTACTTTCATTAAAACCTTTCCCAAGATCTTACTTCTATCAAAATCTGAACTGGAACAGAGATTAACAGCAGTAGATTTGGGAGGCAGTTTATCAAGATAGGATTTGGCAGCTGAATCACTTAGGATCCTGATGGCAACAAGGCTATGGTTAGTAGGGTGGGTGATGATCACCCTGGGTAGGCTGTTGCATAACAATTATTTCAACTCTCACATGTGATGAGTTGGGATATAACACATGTGGAAAGGGATTCGTGGCTTATGCAACATCTCCAGTTATTAAGAGATACAGGAGTGATGGTAATCATAAGGAAGATGTAGTTGGTTATTTGGTATTAAGTACCATTGAAGCCTTGTTGAAAGAAAATGATGAGCTCAGGCCAGCCAACTTTTGACTTAAACATGGTATGCAAGTCTAAAAGCCTCTATCACATTGTAAGGAGACCCTGATCTCCTGCATCCAAAGACAAGTTTGTGGTGTGATTCATGTTCAAGCCCTGAGTGTAAGAGTAGAAATGCTACACATAAGGCTTAATAAAGAGGACTATCACATCTATTGTGATAAAGTTAGGGCAATGTCATGGATAGAGTAGGACCCCGAGATCATGGATGAGGTTATCTCTATTGATATACTCGAGAAAGTTGAAACCCCAGATTTCCCTGGGTCTTCTGAACTTACAAAAGTGGTTGCCTCCCCTTTCTATGTGATAATGGCCTCTTCTTAACTGAGACCATGCAAAGACATCACATGAATTTTGCAAGACAATAGTTGCCCTCTTCAAGATCTGAAACCACCACCTCTAATGGCTTCTGGATTGTAAATTAAGGCCAAATTTCAGCATAGAGTAACTGAAGAAGTATTGTGCCTGATCCAAAAGATAAAAGACTAATTATAAAAGGAACTGCACTAACTGGCTAATAAGTAATGGAAGATACTTGAGTAACATGCATAGGAAATGATTTTCAATGTGGTGGGCCATAGGATGAAATACAGGCCTGGATAAGTAAGTTTCATGATATTGGAGCCCTTTCCCATTTCCAGTATTTAACATCCTGGCAGGAATATCTGGTACTGTAATGGCAGGCAGTATATAATGTAGACATTCAACAACTCTGACATAGCATCAAAGGATAGGTTCAGAGATATAGATAGGTATGCTAGAATAGATTTATTAGATAAGACTAGATAACCTAATGCACTGTTTCTAGGAGAGCCCAAGGACCCTCCCTTCACTAAAACAATAAATAATGCACCAGTGAGGGGAGCGCCAGCATCACTGAACAGCCCAGTGTTGGCTTCTGTTGTGAGCCATAACTGATCATAGAAAAATATGCTTGTATTCTGATTTAAGAGAACTTGACTTGACAGTGGTAAAGACAGGGTTCTGAAATAGCAAGTGGCTACACTTAACTATGAAACTTAAATTGTAAGCCATCTCCTAGTCATTTTGAGCTCTTCATACCAGTAAAGCAGGGGTCAAAGAAAAAAGTTACTATGCTCATGAGTCATGAGTGTTATTGACTATAATTATTATGAGAATAGGATTGCTGCTACCTGCTGAGGGCAGAGAGAGGTCATTCAGTGATGTGCCTATTAGTGCTTCCATGCCCAATAGTAACTTCCAATCTATTTAAAATTTCACAAAAATCTTCAAATAAATAATTACTAAGAGAAAAATAAAAACCTGAAATGGTTAACTATGTAGATATTGCTAACAAATATACATCAATTAGGATGTATCAGCTGCAAATGATAGAATCCTATCACTAGTACTGGCTTCAGCAATACAGTGATTAGGTATTTACTAAAACAAAAACCTGGAAGTAGGCAGTCTGGGGTTGTTTCAATAACTCCGTATTATCAGGTCACTGTAAATTCCATATATCTATGGAATTTTTTATCACCTTTTTTCTGCTTAATAGCTACAGTATAGTCACATTGGATCTAAGTACCACATCCTTATTCTGGCACATGAAGCTATAGAGAAGAGGCAGAATCTGAAGTCTTTCTTACTGTGAGGCATCATCTTTACACTGCACCATGTCAGCAGACTTTCCTGTCCATATCATTACAAAGGTGCCGATAACATATATTGCACATACCCTTCGTTTTGAAATTAGATCACATGCCAAGATTGTTCAAGTAACTACTAGTTTTGAGTTGGAACACCCAAAGGGTGCTCTTTGGCAGTTTGAATAAAGATGGTCATAGTTAAGAAAAAGAAAATAAAATTAGTCTCTCATGCAATCTAAAATATTTTAAATATTGCCTTACTGATGGAAAATTATGCTGCTAATGGAAACAAAAATTCAGTAATATAAATTCTAAATGTATTAAAGCTTAAAAAAACTTAAGATGTTTATGGGCAAAAAATAAAGAATGAATTTGCTAATGGGTCTTTTCAGTTTATTTATAAATCAGGCAATGAAACAGTCGTTTTATTAGTTGTACATCATCACTTGTAAGTAATACACGGTTGTGTGCCCTGATCATCAAATGCTATTAGATATTTAAAGATAAGATTATGCATATATTTGTAATTTATGCATAAGAAATATCAAAATAAATCTATAATGAATGTTTACAACATCATCATATTTGATTTATTTAATATACACTTAAAATGAAAGCTTTTTAATTGCTGCTTCTTCAAGCAGATTAGCTCTTCAAACAAACTAATGGAAGAAGACTTGAGATTTTATCTATGCCTACATTTTTGACTAATTAAGACACCCCCTTTATGAGATTCCTGTGTAATAGTTTGCCCAAGCAACAAAGTCATTTGTTATTAAATGTAAAGTTTCTAGCCTAAGTATCTTCCCAATTTTACTGTACACATTAGAAAAATAGCTAGAAGCAGCTTTGACTCTGTTTGCTCTACTTCAAAATACACGTTTGAGTTTTTACACAACACAGAACAAAATAAATTGCCGTCAAGTTAAAATGGATCCTAAATGCTCAAATGAAGACTATCAATTTTGCCCTATAAGCAACTGTGAGCATTTATAAGAAATTACAATGATTAAGCCAGTTTATTCACTTAATCAAAATGTATATGGCACAAGTAGGTATTGTGGCGTAGATGACTATAAATAATACATCTTCCAGAGGTTATTCTCTTTCACCATAATATATAATTAGAGATGGAGTTGCATCATTTCTGATAGAAACTATACAAATATTAAGACTTTCCAGAAAATACGTGTCTCTTCATTCACTGGAAGAATGTTCAAGACAAATCACAGCATTTCTAAATTGCTGATAGCATATGTTTTAGAAAATAATTTCAAAATAACATTTTATACTATTTAAAAGCTCCTTAGAGGTAATTAATTATTATTTCTTGCAACCTATGGACCTGGTTCTTCAGATTGTCTCTGCCTGATGCAAAATTATAAGAGGAAACCCATATGACATATGGAAAATCTCAGATGTTGGAGATGACCAAGATGGTCCCTAAATTTTGTGAAAGTCAACATTGTGGTGATCTCTCTTTTGATCTTTTCATCTTCTGCTTAAGTTTATAGTTTCCTTGGCAGCTATATTGGTGCAACTTCTATTTTTCTCTGCCTACCAAAATCCTAACTATTCTACTAGCTCCAATTCCATTCCCAAAGAATGAGTCTATACTGAGATATCACTTCTTTGAATTTTCAGATGACCTATTTTTCCATTTAAGCTATTTGATACATGGTAATTCACACATGACAATGGAGTTTTTCACAGCATACAGAGACAAATATATACATATATATGTGCACAACAGAACAGACTTCTGTTGTTACTGGGATTCATGTAGCCTCAAAGGCTGGATTAGATAACATCATAACATGAGAAGTAAAGAGAAGAATCTGGAAAGAGGTAATAAAATATATTGCACTGTGATTTTTCTCTGTAATGGTTTGAGTCAAGCTTTTCTCACTAAGATTTATGGTAGCAAATGATCACTCCATTTAATGAGGAAAATGTCTATGTTTAGATTCTATCTGAATCTTATTTCTGGATGATCCACGACAAAATATTATGAGAGGGAAAAGCTAGGCACATAATGATGACACAACGAAAGAGCATACAATTAAATCCTTTGAGATATGATTGAAAAATAGACCTTTTTAAGTACATCATGCACCCTCAAATTTAAAAATCAAAAGTACCAAGTACTTATGGTTTCAAGGTGAAAATTTAATACATTTCTTCACTCATTATAGACTACAATACACATGTTTCCCTTCTGACCTGTCTTTGTCCACAAATGTCACAGACTACTGCACCAGGCAACAAACTCACATAATTAAGAATATTTCTCTATTATTCTCTATATTTCTCTAATAGTTCTCCAGATAGTATTTAAAACCATTCAACATTAGTTTTATTTGGGCTTTCATACTTTGAATCACTTTCAATGATATAAGTAGATGCGTTGGTATAAGCGAATTATTTTGAAATAAAACATACATTCATAAAAGTGCACAAATCATGAATGCACAAGGTAATATTTACCAACTGAACACATTCATCTACCCAGTGAAAAGATCAAGAAATTAAGTAAATTGAATATCACCATATCTGAAGCTCCCCACATACTCACTTCCAGTTACTAATCCCAGAAGCAATCACTATTCTGATTTCTACCAACATAGATTGGTTTTGCTTGATTTTGAACTATGTACAAATGGAAAGATATGTACTCTTTTGTGTTTGACTTCATTTAGTCAATATTGTGCTTTTTAGTTTTATCTATGTTGTTATATGCAGCAATACTTGGTCCATTTCCATTATTCTTTAGTATTCTATCTCATGAAAATGCCACAATTTCTTTATCCATTCTATTGCTCATACATATTCAGTTGTTTGTAAATTTTGATATTACTGTACACTGCTTTGGTAGATATTGCCAGTTTTCTAAAGTAACTATACCAATTTTCTGTTCACCTGGGCAATGTATGAGAGTTAAAATTGTTTCATATTTTGCCAACTCCTGGTATTATCAGTCTTTCTTTCTATTTTCAGATATTCTGGTTTGTGTGTATATATATATATGTATCTATAACAGTATTCCATTTTAAAGTTTTATTTTAAAGGAATTATATTAGACATAATTTGCATATAATTAAATGTGTCTATTTTACTGTACTAATTCTTACACTTTGACAAATAAACCTTTGTAACCACCTCTGCAGTCAATTTACAGAAGTCCATTACATTTTCTGTTCATTGGCAGATGTGTGTGTATATGCATACACTTGGCATGCATATGTGTCCATGCACATATACATCCACATATATATATATGTGTGTGTGGATATGTATATTTTTATGTACATATATATTTCTTCCATCTTTTAAAACTGTGTTAATGCCATTGTTATTTAAAAAGAATTCTTAATTTTAGTGTAGTCTAATTTGTCCATGCTATTATTTATAGTTGGGGCTTTACATGCCATTTATATTTGTGTGTACATCAAGTTTACAAAGATTTTTTTCCCAGAGGCTCTATTATTCTTCACTTTGGCTTTAAGATCCACAATCAATCTAGAATTAATACTGTATTGGTTACGTGTGAACGGTACTGTGTATTTGTCATAAGTAAAGAGTAAAGTTTGATTATTTCTATCATATGTTTATCCTATTGATACAAGAGAATTTATTGAAAAACAATCCTTTTACCCATCCATTACAGTATGATTTTTGTCTTAACTGTCAGTAGAATAGGTTTGTTTCTGGGCTTTCTGTTTTGATCTATTTTCTCTTTATCAAATATTTTACCCAAAATGATGATTTAGTTAATATAATGCTTTGTAATAACACTGTAAATCTGGTTGTTTATGTCTTACAGTTGTTATTTTTTTCTTAATATTGCCTAACTGTTCTTTACTGTGATTGTGTTAAGTACATATATCAGATATAGAAAAACCGATATTCCAACAATGTTGAGGATTCCAAACTAAAAATTTGCCATAATTCTCTATTTACTTAAGTCTTCTTTTCTCCCAGTTTGTAACTTTCAATGTATAAGTTTCACACATCTTTTCATAGGTTTTTTCCTTTGTAAATGATCTTTTTTGTAATTCCATTTTTATCTGTTTCAATTCCTATTCTTTCTACAAAAGAGCACAATATGAAACATGTATAATGCTTCATATTTGGCAACTTTTCTAAAGTTATTAATTCTCATGCTTCTTTTATTTTGTTTATAGCTACTTTTTGGCTTGTCTCAGCATTAAAAAATGATTTGAAAATTATGACAGTTGAAATGCTTATATTTTTTTTCTTACATTATTGGAATAGCTAGAGCTCATATTATAATTTTAAATACATGTAGATTTACTTGGGGAGCTTCATGTAATTCTTGATCCCAGCCAAAAACTTATAATATTTCATAATTGTGTATGATGTTTTCTGTATAGTTTTTGTAGGTACTCTATCAAATTAAAGAAATTCCATTTTATTGTTAATTTTCTCAGAATTTTTGAATAATTGATGAGTATTCAATTTATCATCTGCTGTATATAAAAATATTATGAATTTTCTTGTTCCTTCTGCTTAGTATTGTAAATTATAATGGTTAATTTTTAAATATCAAGCAAACATTACCTTTTTGGATGAACGGAATACAATCATGGCATATCATTCTTTCAATGGCGATAATTCCAATGACCTAACATTACATTTACATTTCTGGATGAGCTGAATATGGTTGTGATACATCATCCTTTCAATAGTGATCATTTCAATGACCTAATATTTTATTTAGAATATTTTCACCTATGTTAATGAGAGAGATTGGCTTATTTCAATCTTTCTTTAAATAGTCCTTTGATATTAAGATTTTTTTGGTTATATTGGAAAATATTCCTACTTTTCCTATTTTCTGGAAGACTTTATGTGAAAAGGATTCAATTTCTTCCTTATATGTTTGGAAAATTTTACATGTGAAACCATCTGGTATTTGTAGATTTCTTTCAGAGAAATTTTGATTCAACATGGATATAAAAGAAAACAATGTTTCCTATTTGTTTCTTATATTTGCTTTTCTATTCTACTCATTTTAAATTTTTTAGTAGTGTTTATCTAGTTATATTATTAAGTTTTCACATTATCTGTACTGTTTTATTACTATCTTTCTACTACTTGGAGCATATTTAATTATCAACTTTTTTCTTTCTTTCCTAATTTTGGCAAGTTGTATCTACCCTCACGTTTTCATTCTTTTGGAAATTATGTCAAGGTGATAGCCAAAATAAAGAACAGAAGTTAGTGTGTAGACTTTTGAGGTTGAGACCCTTTTAGATAGAATGGAGGCAGAATAATATTAATATGTAACCAGCATTACACCCAAAGAGGACAAGTAATCCACCCACTGCCTCAATGGTAAGAATGATGTGAACGAATGCAACCACTGGTGGGGGGGAGAGAGAGAGCGTGCGCGCATGCACTGCATTAGAAGCAGTATACTCAAGGGAGAATGAGACTTCAATGGGTGCAGGGAATATTCAGGAAAAAAAAAAGTTAAGGCTATATAGGTTTTTGCCAATAACTGAGTCTGTGGGTTTGGGAAGGTGGAAAGAAAAAGTCAGAAAAGCTTTATGGGTTTGATGGTATGGAAAACAAGAATAATCTGGAAGTCTGCATTCTTTCGTGTATGCTTTAAAATGGCTTATAAAAAGTGAAGCAATACTGTCACATTCTCCTACTTTCTAAAATATTTTTCACTTCTATGCTAAAATTTTTCCCCTCATGGATTTTTAGATTGACTTTGGAAAAATTTCCACAAAATACTACAATTTTGATTAGCTTTTCAAATAAAATTTAGGCAGGATTAATGTCTTCATATTATCAAACTGACTTATAAAAAATAAATTATTCATTTTTTCTCTCTACCCTATGTTTAAAATGTTTCCATGTAATATTATAGACTTTTCAAAAAAAAAAAGTCTTTCTGCATATTTTTGCTACATTTTATCAAGTTCTTTTGTTTGTGCTTACTGTTCATTTGAAAACAAGTCTGCAATATTTTTAAATACTACTTTTGTTAGAGTTATTATTTTATGTTATTTCTATTCTCAGAGAAGTTACCTTTTACTAAGAGGGCATAAAATTAAAAAAAAATTATGGAAAAAGAAAAATATGTTTTGGATCAAGATGAAAATTAATAGGGTAGGGTTAAGGTGGGATTTTTAAATTAACTATGGTGATTTGGGAAGGCCTCAATATGGAGAAAAGAATTAAACATACCTGAATGAATTGGGTGAGCTTGAAAAACACAATTGAAGAGACAGGAAAAAGCAAGTGAAAAAAAAAATTCTGAGACCAAAAAGTCTGAGGTGAAAAGCAAAAAGGAATTTGATGCACCTAGAGTTTAGAATCTAAGAGGAGCAATTGTGATTAGAAACGTAGTCAGAATACAGTCTACACATGACATTTAAGGCTGTAGAAGGGGGTTCATGTTTTATTTGGTATGTCAGAGGACAAAATTGCAACAATTTAAAGATCTTAATTAGATTTCTTTGCAATTCTAGAATCAGGCGACACTTCATTACATAAAATAGAATAAGTGTTCCAATGAGCTGATCAGAGCAGATAGGTTTTATAAGGAGAAAGGGCTGAAGAAAGCAGAAACAAGGAACAGAAAGTAGATTGGTCATTTCAAAGTTACTTTCTTTGTAATGGGAAAAGAGAGAAAGAACAAGAGAAAAATATTATAACTGAGTGACTAAAAATGGCCTATTTGGGAAATTTGGTTATTATTTTTCTCTCCTGATTTCTCCGAAGGTTAAATAACAACTTAGTTTCGGTTTGGTGATGTGAAGTTTTAGTATAAGTGATGCCATTTTGTTTTTTAGTCTGGTCTGTTGGGGCCTATTACAGGAGCTCAGTCCAAAACAATGACCTTCTGTAATTTTTGTTTAATAGGTGTGCAAAGAGAAGCCACTGAAATGTCTTAAGGAAGAGGATATATACTATTGTGTGCAGTTTAAAAAATAACTCTTCTGGGTTTCTGTCTTTCAAAGTCAAAGCAAAACACCTTAAGTCCCTCTCATCTCTTTTGTGTCAGTCAACTTTTCTTTTTCTAGCCACTCGATTAAGAATATGGGTTTTGAAGATGGTTAGAACTTGGCTCATATTAGCAGCCTGGCCTTGGACAAGTATCTTCATTGCTCTAAACCAGAGTTGTGAGATAGGAATTGTAATTCCTACTTCTTGATGGTGTTGTAATGATTATATGAATTAGTTCTTATAAAGAACCTAGAACATTGCCTGTAACAATGGGGAAGAAAATTCAGACTATTTTTTTTTCAAATGTTTGACACAATTTTATTTAGTCAATAAAGGCTGACAACATGCATACCTCTGTTATATATACTATGTTTTTTTCAGTTATTACTCTATTTATCCTATTTATATGTTCCTGGCAAGAGATGTGAATGGTCCAAGATTTTTCCTGACTTGGAAGCAAGTAAGTCAGTCTGCCACAGTTTGATAGATAGTGGCAGAAGACATGGGATTGTTTGGCAAAAGACAAAGAACTTTATTATACATGGGAGAATAGGCAGCATAAACTTTATATGTGCATTGATTCCTCTTACCCCCCAAATCCCATAGGGATAACACAGAAGGGCCCAAATAAATACTGCATGTGCATCAGATTTCTGTCACACCTGAGAAGACCAAGATTAAGGAATCTGAATCTTTTATTTTATTTTTTCCCAGATTTATTTGAGGTATGATTGACACATAAAAATTTTATATATTAAAGCTTTATCAAGGTATGATTGACAAAAATTACATAATGTGATATTTTGATGTAAGTATACATTGTGAAATGATTACTAAATGATATACTCATCACGTCACCAAGTTCCCTCTGTATGTGTATGTGTGTGGAGACAACACTTGAGATCTATAGTGTAACTATAGTCTCCATACTGTATATTAGGTTTCCAGGACTTATTCATCTTATAAATGAAGGTTTGTATCCTTTGACCAATATCTCCCTCTGTCCCCACAACCCAGGCTTGGTAACTACCATTCTACTCTTTGTTATTATGAGTTCAAATATTTTTTTGGATCCCATATATAAATGAGATCATGCTGTATTGTCCTTCCAAGCATGGCTTATTTCACTTGCCATGGTATCCTCTTGCTTTGTCCTTATTGTTACAAATGAAAATATTTTCTTCTTTTTTAAGGCTGAATAAAATTCCATTGTGTATGTGTACACACACACAAACACACACACTTATATACATACACAGAATATATCTACTGTATTTTCTTTATCCATTCATCTGTTGACTGATTCTTAGGTTGTTTCCATATCTTGGTTGCTGTGAATAATGCTGCAATAAACATAGGAGTGATGATATCTCTTCAAAATATTGATTTCATTTTCTTTGGACATATATCCAGAAGTATGATTGCTGGATGCTATGATAGTTGTATTTTAAATTTTTTTGAGAAATTTCCATACTGTTTTCTATAATGTATGTACTAATTTAGGTGCAAATATTTCCTCCCATTCCATGGGTTGCCTTTTCATTTTGTTGATTACTTCTCTATTGTGCAGAAACTTTAGTTTGATGTAGTCCTACTTGTTTGTTTTTGCTTTTGTTGCCTGTGCTTTTGATGTCAAATCAAAAAATTCCTAGGTCAGACCAACGTCAAATTTTCCCGTTTTTGACTTTTGTATGTTGTGTAAGAGAACAGTCCAATTTTTTTCTTTTGCATGTGGATATCCATTTTTGAGTACACCATTTATTGAGGAGATTATCCTTTCCCTATTGTGTGTTTTTTATCTTTGTGAAAAATTAACTGACTGTATAATTATGGATTTATTTTTGGCCTCATTTGTCCCATTGGCCTGTTTTTATGCTAGTACCGTTCTGAGTATTGTAGCTTTCTAGTAGATTCTGAAATCAGGTAGTGTAATGCCTACACTTCTATTCTTCTTTTTCAAGATTGATTTAGCTCGTTGACATCATCTGTGGTTTAATATAACTTTAGAATTGTTTTTCTATATATATGAAAAATTCCACTGAAATTTTGATAGGGTTGGCATCAAATATGCAGATTTCTTTGGGTAGTACAGACATTTTAACAACATTAATTCTTCCGATTCATAAATATGGGATACTTTTCCATTTATTTTTCTTATATTCAGTTTTTTTAAATCAATGTTTTCTAGTTTTTAGTGTATAGATCTTTAAATTCCCTCGCATTTATTTCCCTAAGTATTTTATTGTTTTGATGCTTTTGTAAATGGAATTGTTTTCTTAATTTCTTTTACAAATAATTCCATATCATTGTATGAAAACACAGGTGATTTTTGGATATTGTTTTTGTATCCTGCAACTTTACTAAACTTATTTATTATTTTTAGCAGGTTTTTGGTGGAGTCTTCTGACTTTTCTTATGCATATATGTCATCCGTAAACAGAGGTAACTTTACTTCATCCTTTCCAATTTGGTTGCCTTTATTTTTTTTTTTTCCTCTTGCCTAGTTTTTCCAGCTAGGAATTCTAGTACTATGTTAGATAAAACCGGCACTAGTAAGCATCCTATCTTATTCCTGATCTTATCATAAAAGCTTTCAGTTTTTCACCATTGAGTATCATGTTAGCTGTTAACCTGAGGAAAATTGTAAAATTCATAATATGTGGAAATTAAAAAACACATTCTTGAAAAACAAATGAGTCAAGAAGAAATCAAAAAATATATTAAACAAAAATGGAAATACAATACACCAAAATTTATAAGATGCAAAAGTGGTTGTAAGATGGAAGCTTATAGCAACAAATGCCTATATTAAGAAAAAAAAATGATCTCAAATAAATAACCTAACTTCATACCTCAAAGAACTAGAAAAAGAAAAAACAAACTGAGCCCCAAGTTAGCAGAGGTAAGAACATAATAAAGATCAAAGCAGAAATGGGTAGAATAGTGGCTAGAAAAACATGAGAAAAGATCAACAAAACTAAGAGCTTTTTAAAAAGACAAACAGCATTGATACTGTCAACCTTAAATAATGAGACTTAGAAAATATAATTAAGTATGGAGTTTATATTCATGAAAAGCTTTCCCAGGAAACACAGACTCCAAAAGAATGGGTCAGTGTTGCAAAGTGGGAAAGTTAAGGTTATACTTATACGGACAGTTAACAGGGTTGCAATATTTTCTATACAAGGTCAATACATACCTTACAGGGATTTGATTATTTACACCTTGCTACATTCCAAGAAAGATTGCTTTAACATCCCATAGAAGGGATGATGATCTGATGGGGTCTTATATCTGGCACACAAGGGCTTTCCTGACCATTTATAGGAAAAAGCACAGGTTATAACTACATGCTGTTTGATTCATGCCACATAGCCACATTCCTCTTAAGGCTCAAAATAATTTAAATTCCAACAACTTTAAGTTTGGATTATTTAATTTCACAACACAAATCTTTAGCCACACTAAGAAAAAAAGAGAGAAAACTCAAATAAATTATATCAGAAATGAAAGAGGCGACACTGCAACTGACACCACAGAAATCCAAAGGATGAGAGACTACTATGAATAACTATACATCAGTGTGATATAATATGACATATATTTGGTATTTGTCCCCAGTTTATGCCATAGGGTGCCTAAAACCTCTAGAATTTCCTGAGTGATAGGACTGTCTTTTGTTATTCATAATGAGGCTCTTTGATAAATTTTGCATTTATGCTAACGAGGTCCCTTGGGGCAGGGCCCCTAAATAGCCTTAGAATGGGATCTGTCACTAGAAAGACCAAATAACTGGAGGATTAGAGGTTCGAAACTTTCAGCCTCACCCACCAACCTCTGGCAAAATGGGGGCTGGAGGGACTGGAGATCAAGCTCTATAAAAACTCTTCAACAATAAGGTTTTATTAACTTCTGCATTGCTGAACACGTAGAGGTGCTGGGAGGATGATGCCCCTACAGAGGGCATGGAAACTCTGAGACTCCCTCAGACCTCACTGTATCAATTTCTTCATGCGGCTGCTCATCTGTATCCTTTATAATATTCTTCATAATAAACCAGAAGACATAAGTGTTTCCCTGAGTTCTCTGAGCCATCCTAGCAAATTTATTGAACCCAAGGAAGGAGTCATGGAGCCCTGGTCTATAGCCAGTTGGGCAGAAGTACAGATGGCCCAGACTTGCAATTGGCATCTGAAGTGGAGGAAGTCTTGGGGAACTGAGCCCTCAACCTGTGGGCTCTGACACTATCTTCAGATAGATAGCATAAGGATTGAATGAATTATAGAGCACCCAGTTGGTGTCCACTGGAGAACACCACATTGCTTGATGTGTGGGAAAAACTCCCCACACATTTGGTCACAGAAGCATTTTGTTTTGAGTGTGAGAATAAAAAGAAAAATCAGCATTTTTTTTCTGTTTGTTTGTTTTTAACAACCAACAAATTGAATAACCTAGAAGAAATGGATACATTTCTAGAAACACATATCTTACGAAGACTGAATGATCAAAAAATACAAAATTTGAATAGACCAATAAGTAAGGAGATTGAATTAGTAATCTGTTTTAGAGTAATCTAAAATGTCCCAAAGAACAAAAGTCCAGGACTAGATGGTTTCACCGGTGAATTTTACCAAACATTTCAAAAGAATTAATGGCAATCATTCTCAAACTATTCCAGATATTGAAGAGGAGTGAACACTTCCACACTCATTTTATGAAGTCAGCATTACCCTAATACCAAAAATTGGTAGTCTGATAAGGACACTACAGGAAACAATTGCAGGTCAGTATTTGTGATGAACATATGCAAAAATCATCAAAAAATACTAGCAACCTGAATTCAACAGCACATTGAAATGATCATACACTATGATCAACTAAAATTTATACTTGGGATGCAAGGATTGTTCAATATATGTAAATCAGTAAATGTGATCTATAACTAACGAAATAAAGGATAAAAATAATCATGATCACATCAATGGATATAGAAAAAACATTTGACAAAATATGATGATAAAAACTCTTAACAAATTAGGTATAGAAGTAATGTATCTCAAAATATTAAAAGGACCCGGATCTTTTGTAATAGATGCAAGCAAAGCTGCCCCTTTACCAAAGGTAGACACCTTTACTATGCTGGACAGTAAACAAATCTGCCCGTTGCTCAAGAAGGAGACATTATATCTCTATATTCAATGCTGTTTACTCTACAAATATTCTTAAAAAGATAATTCAGAACAAAAGACAGACCTCCCTTACAAGATGTGCAGAAATGTGAGAGACATATGAAGAATTGTCTTCCAATAATTTGCCTCGATTCTGCTTGTCTGATGATAATATGTGACCCCGTTTTTTAGTTTCTAATTGCTTCCTGTACATTTTCTATTCTTCTTTGAAGTTTATGGGGTTATGTTTTTGCATATTTTGAAAAATAAAAGAATGTATCACTATTGTTGTTTGAATTCCTTCTAGAATACTTGAACTTTCAATAGAATATTACTATTTTATATACATATATTAATAGAACTGATCTATTTTCTATTTATATTATTTTATTATATAATTTCTCAGTATTTAGAAAGTCCTCTTATTGTCTCCTCTTTTTCCTAATAATTGTTTTCTGGACAATTAGTCCTTAACTGAAGATCTGAAATTATTTTTGTTTATATCCCTCTAATTACCAGAATTGAATAAAAGGCATCATGTGAATGAATTTATTCTGTTTCAAACGAGGATGGTCTTATTCGTTTTAGTGCCACACTGTCAAGTAATGGTCACTTGTCACATCTGCTTATTACACACTTGAAAGGTGGAATCAGGATTGAAATGTAATGTAAGTATAAAATACACTTGACATCTCAATAGTACTAAACATATATATTATGAACTATATACTATGAATATATTTATAGAAAATACTTTATAAAATATAGATAATATATCTAATTGGATATTCATACAATAGTCCCTAATCTGTGGTTTTACTTTTTTTTTTTCATAAGTGATATTGGTCTATAGTTTTATGTTTTGGTATTGCTTTTGTCTGGTTCTGGTACCAATGTAATACTGGCCTCATAGAATGGAGAAGTGTTCTCCCCTTGTCTGTTTTTTTAAAGAGTTTGTGAAGGATTGACATTAATACATTTGTTATAATTCACCAGTGAGGACATCTGGTCCTGGGCTTTTCTTTGTGGGAAGTTTTCTTTATTACTAATTTAATCTTGCTAGTTGCTATAGGTCTATTCAGATTCTCTATTTCTTCTTGAGTCGGTTTCGGTAATTTGTTTCTAAGTATTTGTCTATTTATCTAGGTTATCTAATTTGTTGGCATACTATTTTTATAGTGTCCCCTTGTTTTCCTTTTTAGTTCTTTAAGGTTGGTGGTTGGTGGTAATATTTTTTCTTTGATTCCTGATGTTAGTATATTCTCTCTCTCTCTCTCTTGCTAAAGATTGTCAATTTTGTTGATCTTTTCAAAGAACCAACTTTGGGTTTTGCGGATTTTCTGTATTAGTTTTCTATTCTCTATTTCCTTTATATCTGCTCTCATCTTTATTATTTCCTTTCTTCTGCTTGCTTTGAGTTTAGTCTGCTCTTCTTTTCCTAGTTCTTTTAAGTGGATGTTTATGTTATTTATTTTTTTGGTTTTAGTTATCCATGATCAACCCTGGTCTGAAAATATTAAATGGAAAATTCATAAATTTTAAGCAATGTGCTGTTCTGAGTAGCGTGATGAAATTTTGCACTACTTGGGACTTGAATCATCCCTTTGTCCAGGGATTCCACACTGTATATGTTCCCTGCACATTAGTCACTTAGTAGTCCTCTGGGTTATCAGATCAAAAAATAGTAAAAATAGGGTTTGGTATTATCCCTGGTTTCAGGCATCTACTGGGAATCCTGGAACTTATCCCCAAGGGATAAGGGGTGGCAGTTATATATTGATGTATCTTATATCTGATATAGACATATATAACATCTCAATAATTTTATATTGATTATATTCAGAAAAGATTATGAACTGGACACGATAAGTTAAATAAAATATTTTATAAATTAATTAGATCTATTTGATTTGTTTTTAATATAACTGCTAGAAAATTTAAAATTAAATATTTGTCTTATATTTTATTTCTATTAGACAATGCTTTTATAGTCTTTTCTGAGTATCACCTGTAGAACAGAGTGCACTGTAATTATTTTCAGACTCTGACCTTTACTTAAGATTCAAGCCCCAGAGAGGGAAACATTTGATTTGCCTTTCGTGAGCAATATAATCACTCCTTGACAACAGACAGGGATTATACATGAAATAGATTATAACCAAATGGAAAGAAGGAAAGTCTTCAAAAGGAATCTAAATACTGTTTGGAAGAAAAAAAAGATATTTGGGATAAAGGAAAAAAACACTTATATATACATATATGTGTTCATATATATGCATGTATACATATATAAATATGTATATAAATGATAATTCAATGAATATTTTATGTATTTCTTAAAAAGCATATTTACTACTTTTCTGTGAGAAATAAAACAATGAATACAAATGATTTCTGTCCACCACCAATTAAAATCTAATAAAACCAAAAAAACTGTAAAATTATCAAAATTTTAACAATATGATATATGTGACATAGCATATATACATATTCTATAACATATAAATGGTGAAGAACATGTTATAATGTTATATCATGTATGTTACAAAATAAATGTATGTTACAAAACATGTACATCAGATTGACTGTTTAATAAATTTATTTAATTTAAATATGCACTATATATTTGTTTATAGACATTACTGATATAATATTTGTTGTAAATACGTTACACAACACATACATATGCTGTACAACACATGCTACACAAAAATATTCTGTATATGTCATGCTACATTTATCTGTATACCATATAGTATTTGTTCTCAATTTTTTATAATTTTATAGCTAACATTTTTCTATCTCATTACATTTTAAATTATTGATGGACATAAATAATATCTTATTTATTGTTATATTTCCCACCAAAAAGCAGTGAATGTACTTTGTAAAAAACAGATAACAAAACATTCCTTGAGTTTTCATTGTTAAAATGAAATCTATAAAGAAATTTACTCTTTGGATCTGCTGAATTTAATTGATGCTGATAAAAATTAGTCTATGAATAGATTAATTTTATTGAATTACAAATTGTAAAAGCTTTTTTATTTCAGTATAATTTAAAATTTAAAAATCTTAAATTATCACTTTTAATTCATTTCAAGTGAGAGTGTACTGACAGTTTGTTCTTCATAAACTGTTAAATTTCAGTCCTATTATATTTGTGGCATTACAGCTGCACATTCAAAGAAATTTCTATTTTCATATTTCATTTCAAGAACTATGTTAAGTCCCTCAAATGATGCTATCTTTGCAGTAATGAAATCAGGTAAACAATGCATTCCTGGTTATTCCTTAATGATCAAACAGGACAAAGAATGTTAAAAGTTATCTAAAATGAGATTTTTTTTGGGGGGGAGTGTCTTACTTTGTCACTCCTCCGGCTAGAGAGCAGTGGCCATGTGATCATAGGTCACTGCAACCTCAAACTCTAACTTCCCAGATTAGGTGAGTAGCTGGAACTACAGGCACATGCCATCACTCCCAGATAATTTTTCTATTTTTTGTGGAGTGGTTGGGTGGGGTCTAGCTCTTGTTCAGGCTGATCTCGAACTCCTGACCTCAAGGGATCCTACTGCTTCAGCCACCCTGAGTGCTAGGATTACAGGCTTGAGCCACCATGCCCTGACCTTTAAATAAGATTCTTTTTTATAATCAAAACAACCACTTTAGTGGTAAATTAATTATAATGGTTATTTAAAATCAAACTAAAACACTCTTACTCAAGTTTAATTATGATTCTGCTATTTTCCTCCCTCAATACATTGTGCAATGAATATTTTAATTGATTAGTCTTTATTTAATTTACTACATACTTGATTATTATGTGAATAGATCTTATTAAAATAATTACTATGGTAATTTTTATGGAAAATTTAGAAGAACACAAATTTAAAATACAATAAAACACAAAAGACAATGGACTCTCTCCAAAGAAGACATTTGGCCCCCAATTTTTCTGTTAGTTAATTTTGATTTTCTGAGATGGCAAATACTTTCTTACAAATTTAATTACTTTTGCAATCTTTTTATTTGTTATATAAAAAACACCATAAATCTATTTATTTTATATTCTTTTCAATGATGTATGATTGAATGATCAAGAGTATTATTCCATTTCACCATAAGTTTGCTGAATTTTTTAAAGGCACAAGTAAGGAATTACTAAAAATATACAAACAAATGAACACATTCAAATGATTCAGGAAATCAGCAAAGTAGACAGTGGGAGAAGCAGAGAGAAAAATGATAGATAGAAAACACAAAATAATATTAGAAATAACTCAAAACATAACAATAATAAAAGTACCTGTAAATGAATTACACAAAATAAAATTATATTAGAGAGTAAAAATAAAAATATAAAGGATGATATTCCATATATTCATAAGCAAAAAACATAACTAAACAAATCATATGCTAATGAGAAAATCATAAAGCAATTTTATGAAATATAGAAGGTCTCAAAGCAATGGAAGTATCACATATAAAAATTTGTGGGAAAAATTAAAGCAATAATTACAGAAAGTTTTTACTTATTATTCCAGATGGTAAAGATAAAACCCAGAATCAGCACTCAGTGCTGTTAAGGGTGTTCCAAGGGAAGGACTGCACTGAAGTATCATTTCACACAATTATAGTGAAGATATTAAATAGGAGCTGGATAATTGTGTCTAACCGATCATGTAACAATGAGAACATTTGATGATGGGGCCAGAAATTGGCCGAAGGTGTGTGTGGAGGGGTATGGGGCGGAAGGTTTTACCTCGATGACAGAAAGAGCACCAGGGAATCAAAAGTCAGTCCAATAGACACATTGGCACACTACTCTCTGTTTCTTGTGGATATCAGGTAGCTGGTCCTTCCTCTTGAACAGTTCAGCCTGCAGAGCTAACACACTGCTAAGGTACCAGTGTGGGAATGGAACAAAATAGGCCACACAGAAACAAAAGGCTTGCTTGTGTTTCCTCATACACTATAGGAATTTATTTAACAAAAAACAAAACAAATAAACAAACAAACAAACCCTAAAAAGACTGAAAGATCTAAGGATTCCACTTAAGAAAATAATGCCATAAATAAGGTCAACCTAAAGTAAACAGAAGAAAAGATCAAGAAAACCAAAATTGGTTATTAAAAGAATGTGGTAGTTGAAGCACCCTGTGAGAAAAATGTCTTACTAAAATAATGCCTAGAAATTATGGATAAAATGTAAAAAGCATCATTTAACTTGCATGGTTGAGCATGCACACACACACACACACACACACACACACACAGAGAAACATATACACAAGTAAATTTTAAAACTAAATAAATAAACAGATATAAGTGAAACCCCAGATGCCAATATACAAAGAGAGCACAGAATTTGAAGTACAATGTTGTCACTAGAGCTACAAAAAATTATAGTAGCAGTTAGACTGTCTTCTTACCTAACCTACTGTAAGTGGTTGGTTAATACGGGGAAGTTATCCTAGTAAGAAAGGACATGATAGAGCTCTTTAGTTGCCTGTTTTTCTTAGTCCACCATTGTCTTCTTTCTGTGTTCAAAGCAAGTTATGGTTTGAATGAAAAACATAGCCTCTCAGGGATGTCACCCGCTATGGGCCCATGATTTGACCCTTGGGTTTAATGCTTTTGAAGGAAAACAAGAGACAAGTCATGGATCCACACAGGTGAGGGTATGGATCAGAGATCCCCATGTAAAAGTAGGACCCTCAAAGGGTTATTAAATGTGTGAGTAGAATAATCAGGGCAAGATAAAGAAGAGATAATAAATTTGTAGGCTTCATTCTGACCTCTGGATAGGTGAAATGAAACAAAAAGTGATTCACCTGAAAAACTCTAAACAGAGACCTGCTTTAACTTGAGGTTTAGAGTTAAAATTTATATTACTGCGTCATTCCTAGTGCAGGCTTTATGAGTGGGCAATTGTGCAGTCATAGGACCCTGCCTTTCAGAAGGAACATCAACTTAGTTTACTCTTCTGCCGTTACCATCTGGATATTCTTAATAATTTTGTCTTCAAACCTTTGTTTTATAGGTAATGTCCAATAGGACAATAGAGTATGCATGTGAGCAGAGGAGTTTTGCATAACATGTGTGTCTTCAGTTCTTTGCCACCATATTCACAGATTACATTCTCAACGATCCTTGAACACAGAATTCTGGTGGACCCAAAAGTGTGGAAGTTCAGCAAGGCTCTAAGCAAGTACAAGGTTAGTGTGCCATGTCTACAACTGGATAAGCAGGGCTGCTGACATCCTTGACAGGCTAGATTTTCACTGAAACCAAAACTTGGTATGAATACAGGAAAAAGTCAGTGACAGTCTAAAAAGACAGTCATGGAACCCTACAGTGTCCTTTCTTGCTAGAATAGCTTCCCTGTATTAATCAAACACTTACACTGAGAATGCTATTAATAACATGGATAGAAAAAAAAAAAACATAGGGCTTTCTACAGTTTCTTTTTCATTTGGTCTTTCCTTACTCATCAGTAAGGCAAAAGTAATGACCATCAGTAGAATGTGTGTGTATCAAGAAGTGAGGTAAAAACAACTGAGTTTTGTTTTCCCCTTGTGTTTCTACTTTCTGGCCATAAATATGTATGCATGAACTACAAAATATGAATTGCATAATTTTGCTAATTCCACATATGAGCTAAATGGTTATATTTGCATTTAAAACTATCCCTGCAAAATATAAACATAAATAGTAAAATTCATGTTAATAATTTAAAATTTTAATTTCTCTTTACTTAAAACAACATTAAATAGCATAAGACCTACAGGACAAATCTATAGAGAGACCATAGAAGAAGGAAAAAGCATTCTATAATAGTAGCTTTAAAGGCACTGACTTTCTATTTTTTTGTACAACAGGATCCACATTTTAGTTTTGTACCAAGCCCCATAAATTATGTTGTTAGCTATGGCAGTTCATACAATCCTCAAAGAAGAAATTAACTTAGTGTTGCAGTTATAATTATTTGTTTTGAAATATAGAACATACAGCTATTATAGAATTCATGTGCTTATAATTGCATGGTGAAGTTTTCTTTTAGTATAAAGATGTAGTTACTAATAGTGACACTTATTTTAAAGTGATTTGTATTATAGTAAAGGATTTTTAGAATTTGTAGACTAAGAAATGAGCTGTACAATTAGCCAGTGTATTCAAATAAATAAAGTAGACAATTTGAGTATTTTTATATATTTTCTAAGAAACTATTAAGTAAAAGAAACTCATGCCTTTTTAGCACCTGGTTTGAATTCTTTCCACAAAAATAATGACTGGCTTTATGGACCATGAAAATACCCTATTGCAAGAGGATTAGATGACACCTTGAACTATTAGTCTCAGACTCATAGAAGTCTGAAAAAAAGCCTTTCATTTTTCTCAAATAATGGTATTAGTAAGAAATTATCTTAATCAGATTGTCTGGAAACAAATGTTATCTAAGCCTCAAAAACGATACAAGATGCTATTTCAATAAAGAAAATGAAAACAAATTATATTAGGAAACAAAGAATGAACAATCTTCCCTTGCTGAATTATCATTATGATACCTGGGTTTTTCATTAAAAACAAAACAAAACAATATAGAAGCCTTTCAGGAGAGATACAGATATCAAAGGAGTAATCAATTAATGTTAGATATAGAAGAAATTATAAGATAAATATTATAATTACATCAAGAAATAATGGGAAGACTGTAAAAATAAAGCAAGAGGAAAACAAGACACTCCATTTGTAAGCGAAGGGTTTCCCACGAAGTTAACAATACTTAAGCTTCAAGGTTCCTCATTTGCACAGGCCTCTTCCCAGGTCTCATAGCTCATTTTGTATTTGTAATTTGGCAATCTCGAGCATGCCAGATTGGAAAACTATAGGTCTGATAAGTAAAGTTAGATATCTGTCCCTGGACGATAGCGTGCATGTGTGTTTATATATTGAGAAAGAGAGAGGAAGACAAACAGATGCTTAGAGATGGGAAGGGAGGCAGGTTTAGAAGGCAGGGAAGAAAACTGATTATCCTGATTGCAGATAGTGCAGCCTTGTTGCTAACTCTGTTGTATGTTGCTTTGGGATTTTTTTTTTTTAGTATATTTCTGTTTATTTATTTTTAAACTAAAAGTAGAACCACTATATGATCCAGCTTTGCTGTTTGTTTCTTTCTCCTTTTCCAGCTAGATTGTTGTTAGCCATCCATGTTACTTCCATTATAGCACTTATTTTAGCAAAGTAGGCAAGTGAAATATTGGGATATGAATTAAAGTGGGTTTTTTTTCTCTAAATTTGTAAATCTACAAAAATGGACCTGTCAGAATCCCAGGTTTCAGCACTAAAGATGTCAGGGTGGGAGTCTGCCCTCGGTTCTTGCTGTGCTCTTGGCCAAAGAATGACCAGACACACCAAAGCGTCAAGTCTAGAGTGTCCTTATCCCACTCCTCTGACTTCTTTCTTGGAGCAATCACGAGCAAGGTCAGTATGACACAGTAACCTCAAGCAGGGAGCAGTTTCACAAGAGCAGCTCTTTACTGCAGAATAAAATGAGTCTGTCTCTGCCAGGGGAGAGAGACAGAGTCTCCGCCAGGGGAGAGAGACAGACCAACTCACTCACTGACACTGACCTACTCACTGACTAACCCACTGAACTACGTTTGACTTCTAGGATTGTTTCCTTTTAGTAGCCCAGTCTGGAGGAGGACTCTTGGGAGGTGTAGGATGTTATCAAATGATCAAAAGTGTCCTCGAAATTCCATCTGCACTTACGAGCTCCCTCTAAGAAAGCCCAACTGTGGGGGCGGTGAACCGCAATGCAGATTCAAACTAATGGCATATTAATTACCCTTAGGTTACTCTAGGTCACTTTCTAAATCTTATTATGCCTAGGCTGGAGAGTTCCTAGATTGGTAAAGCATGCCCTCCTTCCCCAGGTGTAGCAGTTGCTCCAGATAGGATTAAAGGTGGGACAACACTAAAATAGAGTGCCTGCAGTTATCCTTCTTCCCAGGTGGAGCAGTTGCTCAAAACAGCACCAAAACAGGGAACCCTTGTCCCAAGAGGACCCGGAGATCCTATCTACCTAACAGATCAGTTTTACTTCTTTTGAATATCTGGAATGATGAATGAAAGAAATAGTATAGAGTTAACTATTCATTTATACAGGCTATATATGAGCTACTTGCTCATTTGTAAAAGACTACTTAGGCTCTGTGTTCTTATGTTTTTTCCTATGACCTGGGCATTTTTATCAATTTCTTAGGGCGTAGCCTCACTATCAGTTCCAAAACAGAACTTGTATGTCACTTCAATGCACAGAAATGACTTTGTTAAATAACTAGTCAACAAAAACTTGGCTGATGAAATATAGAGAACTGTGGTATTAATGCATACAATGCATGTAGGTATCTGTCTTTTCTCTGCTTAGGAGGGTTTTTTTACTGGCTTTTTGAAAAGAATACATGACAATGCTGTTCATTAGTAAATGTCTTAAATTTACACATATGCAGCTAAACTAAATACAACTAGGCTATAAATAAAATTAGCTATTCAAGGAATTTGAAATAAAGACAACGATGTTATGTTTGATGAAATTGTTTTGAGACATAAATTTTTGGAGTAGCATCTCTTTTTTCTTTAGAAGTGAGTGATATAGATTAAAGTTATTGCGATCTATGAATCTAAAAGTTACAAGCAAAACATCTAAGTCTGTTTCCTTCTATGTTTTAATAAGTGTGTGGCATTTTGCCTTTATTTGCTAACATCTAAACTTAGATAGGGTTTAATTCAAGGAAAAAAGGTAAATATTAATGCAGTCTACTCTAGGAAATGTATTCTTTCATTTAATTACTCTAGGTAAAAATGACTGTGTACAAATATTGATATATTTATTCATTTACATCAAATATTGAATGATTTTTGGAAGCTCACAGAAGCATTAACAAGCCTGACCACTTGCAACATTTCATCCCATAATTCTGTTTCTTGCCAGAAAACATGTTTCATGTCATGTTGTAATATTAGCAATTTCCAAACATACCTTATATATTCTCTGATCTAGGCATTTCTGTGAACTTTTTTTCTCAGCCTGAAATGCCTTTCCTCACAACATTGACCTATTAAAGATCTATTTTCCTTCTTTCTTTAGCTAATATATCATTTGAAGATTCTTCTAGCAGGCTCTGCGATTGGCAGA
>RJWJ010011408.1:0-44443 GCA_004363605.1 Indri indri
TTACGGAGGTAGCTTCGTAGAGAGAGGGAGACCGTGGGTCTGGTCTGTGCTCTCCAGAGTTAGTGGTCAGTTGTTTTCTGTCACGTGGCTCTGTGCTGCTCAGAGGACCGCTCCTTTGAGTCTGAAATGCTGAGTTCTTCTGAATTAAAGATGGTCAACCGGTGGTTCATGGGCCAGATCTGATCCATAGATGTATTTTATTTGGCTAACGGTGTTCAGTGCTTAACTTCTTAAAATGAGTTACCAACAGCACAAATTGCAATATCTTATTAAAAAAAAAAAAGCAAACCCTAGTTTTCCAGCTTTCTTTGAAAAGTCAGAAAATCTGGCAACAATGGGCTCTTCTTTCCCATATGGCAAAAATCAACAAGCAGGGTAATAAATGTCTCCTTAAGACTGGACATTCGCTCTCAATTTATTCAAATCCCCACCACTCCCCACCTCATCCCCACCACACCTGGCCCGCTTGGCCCGACTTAAGTGACTGCTGGTCCTGCAGGCGCTCAGGCCGCCGGTCGGCTGCGCTGCCAGCCCTGCTCTCTCGGATGCTGGGGAAAGCGGTGACTCTGGGTGCGGCGCTAGTGCTCGGCTGCTGGTTTCCTGGGGCCAGCGGTGCTGGGAAGAATGTGCGAATCTCTGCTGCTGGGTCAGAAGGACGAGAGTTCAGAAGTCTTGTTCCAGCTGTGCCCTTGACTTTCACGATGACCTGCCAGCAATCATTTAACCCAGGTCAAGCTGAGTGGCAAAGCGCCAAATACCAAGGTCGTCTTAATACGCGTGCAGTGGAATCATTTAAGAAGAGGGGAGCAAAATGCCTCTGTATGACGTTTTACCACATTTTCCTCCTTACACTTCTCATTCTTCCCCAATGTCTTATATTTTGGGGATAAAAATTGTCCTAGGAGTTCAATTAAAATCCTTCTACTAGATATGGCCACTTTGGTAAACCATTTGGCAGTGTCTGCTAAAGTTGAATGTATACATACCTTATGAGCATTGCTATGTACCCAATGGAAATGTGTTCAGATTTCACCAGCAGATATATACTAGAATGTTCATAGCAGCCCTTTTTTAGTAGTCCCAAATTATGATAGAGAGTACCCGAATGACTATCGACAGTAGAATGGATAAACTGGTGTATTCAATCGGTGGAATACTATACAGCAATGAAAATGAATGAGCTACAGCTACACACAACAGTATAGATGAATCTCCTAAGCATAGTGTTGAGTGAGGGATAAACAGGTAAACAAAGGTAAAACCTGGACCAGATAAAGACTATGCACTGTATTACGATATTTACACATATAGTTCAAAAACAGGCAAAGCTCATCTGTGGTGTCAGAAGTCAGGACAGTGACTTCCCTTGGTTGGTGGTAATGACAGAAAGCAAGTAGGAGGTGGGCTTAGGGGAGGGTTAGTCATGGTATGTTTCTTGATGTGAGTCCTGGTTACATGGTTGTGTTTATTTTGTGACAATTCAGTGACCTATGCTCTTGTGAAATTTGCATTTTTCTGTTGTATATTTTATTGCAATAGAAAGTTAAAATGAATAAAGGCAAAAAAACACAAAAACCCAACCAAAGAGACATAATGTTGTAACTTGCAGGTACTAATGCCAGCAGTTTTGTACAGAATCCTACATCCATCAGGGTTCTTGTTTGCAAGCAACAGAAATCATCTCTGGGTAACTTAAGCCAAAAAGGGTTTATTAAAAGCAGATTGCATAGCTCAGTATCCCCATGAGAGTGGGGAAATCAGGTTTGGAGGCTCTGCAGCCAGGAATATGTCCCAGGCAGTGCAGAGCTGGTCTGGTGCTGACATCACTTCTACCACGGGGCATGCCCATCTTAGCCTGCACTCCTGATGCTGGGTGCAGGGAGCTGCACCAGGGCCGCTGCCTCTGCAAGCAGCCTGTATCTCCTGCCACAAGCGTTCCATGAGTTAGAGTGTGCATAGCAGCATTTTTGGTAATAGCCACAAATTTGAAAGTACCCAAATACTTCGTGCTGTTGCCCCCACCCTCACTAGAGTGGGTCTCTCAGGGCTTCTGGTGCTTCCGGCTTGAAGTTGGGGCTGGTTGTGACTGATGAGGGGAGTCTAAGCCTGGTGCTCCTGCCCAGGTGCGGGACAGACTGGGAATGGAAGGACCCGGCATCGTTAGTCCCAGTAGCAGGATTCGGCATCTGTTTCATGAAGTAGGACGTTCCCCAAACTCAGGAGATTGACAAATGTCCCAGGAGACATGATCTACCTGGTAACGGTTACCTGGTTCTCCTGGCTGTTGGTGGGAGAAGCTTGCAAAGTGCGATGATCGGAATTTTGCTGGCCTTTCCCAGGCCAGAAGGAAAGTGTACCGACAAAGGGAATCCCATGGCTAAACTCTTCTCTTTTCCTTGCCACCACTCAGACCTTCCCAGCCAACACAGAAGCGGACATTTAATCCGAGCGCCATGAAGAGGTGGAATAGGAATGGAGCTGCTTGCTAACATGAAGCCAGTCCCAAAGCTTCTCCCCAGAATTGTAGGGGCGGAGGGGCGGGTCGGAGTGTCAGAGCAGTGAGTTCAACAGAGATGTGCTGGCAGGGTACTTGAAGGTCACCTAACCCAGCCTTTTGCCCGCTGCAGGAATTTTCTGTGTTTATTTGATCACATTTCGTTGTGCCAGATCTTCCCTGTTGTTTCAAAAATAAATATATTTATCCCCAATCTTACCCATGGAGAAAAAGCTAAGAATAGTTCTTCAGTGGTTATAATGAATCTCCTCCACATTTGAAATAAGTATATTATGTCTTGTGATGGGTGATGTGGTTGCTTTTTTTGTGTCTGTGCTTTTATTCTGGCCCACGTGATGGATACCTTGGGCACCCTGTTTCTGGGCATCATTTTCCTCATCTGTAAACTGAACGTTGTTGAGAGAATTAACAGCGATGAAGCATAGAGACCTGTTAGCAACACAGCACATGTTCACATCAGTGGTGATCATCAGTGGAGTAATGATCTGGACCCTGGAGGATTTGGAGACGATATGAGAGAATGTATTAAAGATTGCAGGATAAATGAACCCCTGGGGCCACATCACGTGGGCCAGGCAAGTACAGCCAAAACCTCCGACGGCTACACCGTGTGCATTTCCAGGAGTGTCACTTTGCAAGCCCCATCTGACCAGAGCAACAGGAGATGAGCAGTTCTGTAGTTTGGTTCCTGTAAATGCCTTAACCGTATACTAATTTGCACTTCCACAATTTAACGTCCAAAGTGTGGACACTGCCTGATGCCGCTTTAGCTCTCTAGTAACTGTCCGCTTTCATGTTGGGCAGAGCTGGGAGAGACACCTGGCCGGGCTCTCCATCTGCCGAGCCAGCTCTGCCGGCTGGGAGGCTAAATGGAGAGCAGACGCCTGTGGATCGCATGGCCGCAGTATAAACAGGATGGAAGCAGGGTGCTTGGGGACCGCGATGTGGTGCTGATCTTCCCCTCTGTCCCCTCCCTCGGTCTCCTGTCCCGTTGCTCACACCACACTCCAGACAGGCTGAAGGGCGAGCAGCCTCCTGCTCCCAGGGACGGGCTCTGGGACAGGAAGATGCCCGACTGGGAGAAAAGGGTTTGCCAGCAGTTCCGAACACCTGAGCCGGGCCCAGCAGGGAAAGCGCTGGGACTGCAAGAGGTTAAAACTTGCCCCTGTGTTTACTTTTGTTGGCTGCCACGCTGCATAATAATCTGTCAGCACGTCAGGTGCGGATTTATTTGTGCATTAAAAATCGCCGAGAGCGGGCGGATGCAGACGCTCCACAGCACGCTGGAAAATGTGCCTCCAGCACAGAAACAGCCTCTCCAAATATTTCACCCTTTTAATAAGTGCATTTAATTAAAGTCATATAACTTTTTTTTTATTGTATTAAAAAAAAAAATCTTTTCGCCTGCTGAAGCTGCAAGTAAACTTTCGAACACAAAGAAAGGGCAAACTTCCCTCGTCCCTGTTCTTTAAAATGGGAAACTCCCCCCCCCCCCCCCCCGACGTGTGCTCTCTGCCCGTGCCAGGCTGACTTGCGGAGGGCATCGCGATGGTGCGGGTGACGAGGAGGAGGCGTCCGTGCGGCCTGGGCAGTGTCCCCCGTTAGCACGGGGACAGGTATAGGTAGCGTTTGGTTGTGTGTTTAACGTCACTTGTCAAAGGCGAGGGTGTGAGTTGGTCACCAGCACGTATATGTGACGGAGGCTGCTGTGGCATCAGCCTGACCAAAGGCAGGGGGATAGACTGAATGACCTCGTAAGCCTTTACCTCCCAACAGTGGAGTTTGTGATTTTTGGGGAGGGCTGGGTCTGGTATGGAATGGAGAGGACAGGATCTAGATGATAGATAAGGATTAGTCTGAGCTTTCTGCGTTTTCCTTTTTCCCACCATAGCTTGGGAAGTCTCTAAATGAGTTGAGACTAAGTTTGGCTCACAGGTGGTGACAGCAGGGCTCTGTAGACTCGCTCCGCGTTTGCCAGCGGATTAGGAAACGTGTCAGTGTGCGGGGGTGGCGGCAGCGGCAGCCCTGGGGCTGCTGTGTGGGGACCCGCAGTTGGCGAGGCGGGGCCAGGGGAAGGAAGGGTGGGGACGTGTGTGGACTGGCGGCAGAGGTGGCGCCGGTGAGGAGGGGGCTCCAGGGCTGGGTTTGGGAGTGGGCAACCACAGCATACCAGGCATGGCGACTCGAAGCCCGCTAATTACGCAGCCTAAGGGAGCAATGTCGGCCTGCCAGAGCCGCTGGAGAGGTGGCGTGGAAAACCTCATAAGGGGTCTGTGTGCTTGGGTCTGACCGGGAAACAGCCTCGGGGGCCGCCATGCCGGGCCCCAGGGACACAGGAGTGGCTGCTCTGGCCACTTGCGTGTCAACAATGATGGTCTTCTGGGGGTTCTCCACGAAGGAGGGAGCGTAGTTTCGGAGTAACCCCTCCTCGGTGCCAGGCCGCAGGTCTCTGGAGCTGCTGAAATCCGGGATGCCCGTTCCAGAAATTCTTCAGAACCAACCACCTTGGTCTTTAGCATTCTGGTCCTCACTGCCCCTCTGGGATGCTCATTAGCGTCTTTTTATGGCTGCAGAAACAGAAATCGCAGAGTTGGTTACTCAAGGCCACCCAGCACGCACAGGGTGACCAAAGACCAGGCAGGTTTTCTTTTTTACAAGTTACTCTTTTCTTAGCATCTTCTAATGATATAGGAGCATTGCTATTCATGATTATTTTTCCTGTTCACAGAAGGTAAACAAATACAAGGGTCAGCTCTCACCCTTCTTGTGGAAGGGGAGACCCCCTCACCCCCAATCTGGGTTTAGTTTTATGACTTTTCCACCTTCTCCCATGGTTTTTTTTTCAAATGTTATTATTGAAATGATCGTATGTTGATGTTGTTTGAGAATTTAATAGCTCCTCCACTGCCCAGAAGAAAATAGATTTCATTTCAGGAATCTAGGTTATTCTAGACCTAAGCCTAAAATATACTCTAGGTGTTGTTCTTTGCATCATGGAAAACAATATTAAATATAAGCATTGCTTAAATGCTATATTTGTGCATGTAATATATATACCACATACTGTATATATATTTATATGTACACTTTAAAATATTTTTTAAAATATAGATTTTATGCTTTAGAATATTTTTGTATATTTTAAAGATGAGCTTTTTGTTAAGCAAACAAACCTGCCTACAACATGGCGGGGAGACAACACTGATGCTTAGCCAGTTAATGGTTGCCATTGTGTGAGAAAGTTTTTCAGGCCGTTTGGAAGAACAACTAAGCACCTACTGTGTGTCAGACACTGTCTATGGGCTTTGTTAGAGAGTTTGAGGAGGGGGAAGGCCTGAAATAATTTGTCAAGCATTTATTTACCTACTTACCTATGTACTGTATATTCGTAAAAAATTACAAACAGAGGAAAAATTCAAAGAGGAAAATAAAATAAAATCACCTGTATTCGTCGTAGCCTTTACAATCTGTTTTTCCCCTACTTAGCAATATCCTGTATTTCCTTTAGTTAAGTATTCTTCTACAATGGTGATTCTCAAACATTTCATCTCAGAACTTATGCACATACTTTTAAATTATTGGGAGCCCCAAAGAGCTTTTTTATTTGGGTTATAACTATTAATTTTTACTATATTAGAAATTAAAGTTTAAAAATTAAAAATATATTTTAAAATGACAAACCCATTGCATGTTTAGCATTGTAATATTTTTATGAAAAAAACTACATTTTCTAGAACAAAAATCAGTGAGAAGAGTGGTACTTTTTGTATTGTTGCTCTTTATTGTCTGGGTTAGTAGAAACCAGTTGGATTCTCAAATCTGCTTCTGCATGCAGTCTATAGAGACATATGTCTTAAAGCATAGGAAGAAAATCCAGCCTCAAGCAGATATGTATTTGGAAGAAGGAGGAGTTTATTCACAGCCTTTTCAGATACTTTATGTGTATTCTTTTTAGATATTTCACCAAAATTTGGCAAGTGGCAGTTTTTTACAAGTTAGTGGCAATGTAAATTTGAAACTATTTTAAAGAACTTTCTTATTCTGTTCCATTAATATTTATTGGTCAAGCTTGCACTTTGAGTGGATCTTTTTACCCATGCCAGATTTTGAAACATCGTTTATTGATCATTTGGAAAATGTTGATTCTCTAAGTTATGTAGCTCTTCCAAATTTAGGCACATTTCATTTTATAAAGTCAAAGAATGACGTTCTTTAATATCACCATTGCCATTAGAAAGCTCTCTCAGTACCGGGAAGGTGTCAAGCTCTTGGTGATAAATATGAGTTTTCTAAAATTCTAGTTCTCAATTGAAGCTCACATTGTATCATTGGTTACAATTATTATTCCCCTTGAAATGACAGGCTTCCTTCACTCATTCTCAAGGAAATGTCTGCCAGACACCCAAGTGTGAATACCCATAATTTATCTGCCAGGTATTCTTTCAAGGGAAGATGGTATTCAACGAAAAATGCAGCTAGTTTTGCCGGCAACTTAACACTCCTTAAGTGCTTTGCCTTTGGATGAGCACGGTATTCCACTATGTGCCGCAAATGCTATATGCATACTTTGTCATACAGAATATTAAAATATATACTCAAGGATCAAGATTGAATAAAATTAACAATTTTTATTGCATCAAGGATATTCGGTGAAATTCGTGTACGTGCGTGTGCGTGTGCATGTGTGTGTGTGTGTGTGTGTGTGTGTGTGTGTGTAGGGGTTCAGTGGGGTGCGGACATAGCAGACCACGGCCAGAGGTGAAGAGAATGGGAGGAAAGAGAGAGGAAACAGAGGGAAGCGGAGAAGAGACAGTTGCAGTGGTGGAAACGTGAGACATGAGAACCCGAGCAAGGTTGCCTGCAGGCAGTAGAAAAGGTGAGGGGAGGACAGCTAGGAAACTGGCAGTGACAGATCCACAGCCGTGGTGGCCAGCGTGGAGGGCGGGAGCCAGCACCCGGATTCCAGCGGACAAGGACTAGTGCGGTCGTTGTGAACGAAACCATACAGCAAGCCGGCAGTGGGGCCAGGGCGAGGACACACGTTTTCTTTCTCCCTCTTCCGTGCTTTTCCCACTTCCCTCTGCTTTTCATGATGGGACAAGTGGCCACCTCCTAAGGGTTTGATGGGGGGGTGGGGTGAGCTTGAGGTGCTGGGGTTCTAGTTAAGGGGGGCGGATCATGCAGCCTTATCACACAGGTCATTATTTGCAGGAGGAGCTCACTGAGGAACATCCCTGGGCAAAACCTCTTCATCTCAGGCCCTCTCCTCACTGGGGCTTGGAGGCAGACAGACTTGTTCTTGGACACCACTGACTACCTGCGAGCCTCAGGCCAGTTGATTAACCCCTCAGGACCTCCCCTTCCCCATCAGTCAAATCGGGATGATATAACCACCCACCTGCTACTAAAGCATCTGCCTGGCACATAGTAAGTGCTTAGTAAATGGCAATTTTAATTCTCATTAATGCCATTATCATATTCTAACCAGTAGAAGAGAAGGGAAGCTTCAGAATATAAGTCCAAGGGTGAATAGGCGTTGTATAGACTGTGTAGATAAATAATGGAAGAAAGAGTCAGCTATCGCTCCCAACTTATAAGACTGGTCAAAAGCTTGCCCGAAAATATCTGATCGTTTTCCTTGTATCCTGCATTCATTAACCTCAGGCCTACTGTGCATCTGGCTGGCAGAAGGTGACACTGGGAAGTGGCTGTGACTCGCAGTGTTGAGGGGTGGTCAGCTTGGTGGTCCTGGCATCTTGCTCACGGGGTGCTGGCTGGCAAGGTGGCAGTGGTCGCGACTTCTCCTTGCTGGCCTTACAGTGGCTTCTGTAGGAAAGAGCTGTCTATGAGAGGGAGCTGAGTTGACAGGGGGCGGTGTGTGTGTGTGTGACTATGTGGTGGTCTTGCTGCGTTCTGGTATGCTCGTGATGAGGAATGATAAGAAGAGAAATTCCCCTGGGGTACCTAAGAACATTGACACATTCTTCACGGGGATTGGGAGAACCTTGTGGCAGAGATACAACGTGCTCAGCCGCATCCGTGCTTTCCCAGGGCACGGGCAGTGCAGGGCCGGCATCTGGGGGTGTGGAGGGCTCTAGGAATAATCTGGGCCGTGAGCAGGGTCCTCAAAAGAGGTTGTGAGATTCAGATGTTTGAGAACAAACATCTTAGGTGTCAGGGTAACTGGGGAAGAGAAATGTCTGAAGCATCTTGGGAGGACAGAGATGACACCAAACAGTGCCATGGCGGGTGGTAATTTGACTAGAAATGGCTGTTCCGTTTCTAGCTGAGCCTCAAAGTCTGAATCAGAAGCCGTCACAGTGGACTCCACTTAGGGGGCCTCCCTTCCCCGCGGGGATGGGCACATCTTGTTCCTTTCTCTCAACTCCCTTCTCAGGCAGGGTTGTCAGGCCAGGGCAACAAAATGGTGAGTCGGCTGTTTTCAATTGTGAAAGCTCAAGAAAAAGAGCCACCGTCCTAACTAGTGTTGTAAGCATTCCAAACAAATGCAGACTGAAGTACAAATAATATTTTTGGCTTTCTTTGGAAGGAAAAAGGTTTTTGAGCATTTTGAAATTCTCCTGTTATTCCAATTTTTTTTTTTTTCTCCTGTCAATGTCCCCTGCATCAAAACCTTAAAGACTTCTGTTTGCTTATTATCCCAACGTAAGAAAGCTCTGTGATGTTCCTGGCAGATCAAAGGCTGGAAAGAGAGGGAAGAAGGAGGGCCTGATTTATACCTTCTGGAAAGACCAGAGCATGCTCCACGGCCAATTATTAGGGGTCCGTTGAGCTCATCTGGGCTGAGCTAAACTCACCTACCCACTGGCCAAAGATGTCATTCCTCTACATGGAGGGTCTTCCAGTCCCTAAAGAAGAGATCTCGCCATATCTTGTCATTGTGCCATCAAGGTCATGAATGTCCTCAGGTGCAAGAACGCTGCAAGCCCAGGTATTGCCCATCCACCTGGCGCCTGGCTGCTTAGGCGAGCATCAGTCTGCACGTCAGCGCGGCCTCTGCGTGTCGAGGAACCCTCTGTTCCCCGAGTCGTCACCCACTGTGCATCTCAATTTGTGTTTTTCGAAGAAAGCACTAGAAATGGGAGATGCAAAAAGCTATGTTAAAACCCTTGTTAAAAATTTAGGGGCATTTGAAGGCAGTGTCCTTTATTTATTCACTAGGAGCACAGGAATTTCCCTTCAGAGAAAAATCCCATTTTTTCCCAAAAGAAACTCATGATACACTTCTCGTTCTTGGAGCCAGTGTGATATATGTGCGAGTCCCTGGTCACCCGAAGAGAAGATGCAGGGAGAGTTTTTTATTTACAAAAAAATGCTCCTGAATTAGAATATAGTAGAATTTCTAGACTATCTCTGCTTTGGAAAATAAGGACTATGACTTTTTTCACCCCAACCAAATATTTTTAGCAGCTAATCATGTGATAGGCATTCTCCTCGCTGGAGTTTTAGCAGTAAGTAAGTGGAACATACCCTTGCCCTTAAAGAGCATATATTCAAATGGGAGAGACAGGTGACATCCAAGTGTACAGATAGGTAATTTGGGGAGCAGTAAGGATGTGAAGAAAAATAAATCGGGATAAAGAGGCCACAGAGGGACATGTAGGAGGTTGAGTAAGGACCCTTTTCAGTGGGGTCATTGCGGAGATCCCATGAGGAGGTGACATTGGGGCATCAGAGCTGTCTATTAAAAGTGTGAATGAACAAATAGGCAACTCAAGCTCAGAGTTCCATATTTTTGTGCCAAATAAGTCATGTGCATGGGCCACGTGACTGACTAGGAGTAAGATTGAATGTGTGTATATTGATATTAGTTTCCTAAGGGCGGTTGGAACAAATTGCCACCAACTAGGTGGCTTAAAGAAACAGGAATTTATCCTCTCACAGTTCCGGAAGCCAGACGTCCAACGTCAGGGTGTTGGCAGGGCTGGGCTCCCTCCAAAGGTGCCAGGGAAGAATCCTTCGTCGCCTCTTCCTGCATCTGATGGCCTGAGGCATCCTTTGGCTTGTGGCAGCGTCACTCCAGTGTTCACGTGGCCTTTCCTGTGTGTCTGTCTTCTCCTCTTCTGTCTCTCAGGAGGACACCTGCTGTTGGATCTAGGGCCTTCCTGGGTAACCCAGGATGATCTCATCCTGAGATCTGTAATTTCATTTGCAAAGACCTTTTTCCTCATAAGGACATATTCATAGGTTCTCTGGGTTAGGATGTGGACATATCTTTTGGGGGGCCACCCTTCGACCCAGTAAAATATGAAATCTGGGAGAATCACTTCAACGGCAGGTTTTAAATCAAAATTAAATGTGGCCCCTGAGCGGAGTCCTGGAGGACCTCCCCTGCAGCCCCGTGGTTGTGATGCAGCTGCTCTGCGTGGTGACAGAGAGGCAGCAGCCGTGGCCCGGTGAGAGGCACGGTGCAGCAGGGTCTGGCTACCGCACCGCCGTGCCGTGGAGCTGCCTCGTGGCCTGGCGAGTCTACCAGCCCGGTGGGCTTCTGGTTAGACTGTGCAGGGGCATCCTTTGCGCTGCTTCCCAGGAGGGAAATCACAGCAGGAAGATGCAGCAATGCGGGTCTTTGTGGAAGCACCTGTAGAAGGAATAGCAGGTCTTCTGGAATTGAGAACTTGAGAACAGTGAGGCCAGAGGAACAGAGTGCAGAGAAGGTGTTGGCGCAGAGGCTGGGGAGAAGGGCAGTAATGTTCTGTCTGCTATTTCGCAAGCACGTGCTGAGCAATACTCACGGAGGCAGGAGACTGCCATGGACTTCCTCATGGAGGTGTCTGCAGAAGTCAGCGGCTTAGGAAGCCGGGACCTCAGCCCAGGAGGACGTTTTACTGCCTCGAGCCATCGTCTCTTCTGAGAACGTCTCCAGTGGGGTGCGCAGGTGAGCCTGAGGTGGCCGTGGCCTTGAACACACCTCCAAAGGGCGGCCACTCTGCTCTAAGACTTCACTGTTTCGTCTTTTCTTACTCCAGTCTTGTGCCAGGAGAAGGCAGGGAGGAGCAAGTCAGCACGCCCAGAGCCTGCCTGAGTTGGGCTGATGTTTGCTCAGTTCTGTGCAACACCAGCTGTGGCTCCAGGTGCTAAGTTCGACACTTGGTAATTAGCGGGGCTAATTTATTTAATCATGTTTGTACTGTTTTTCTTCTTCCAGTTGTTCTTCTTGCCCTGATCCTTCAGGTTTTCCTGGATCCACTCCCAGGTGTGTTGGGAGGTGGCGTTGAGGGAGGATGGATGCTCCTTCATGCCAGAGAGTCGAGCAAGCTCTGGCTTGGCGGTGGTGGTGGTTGTGAGTTTCTCAGCCTCACCGCCGTGGACATTTCGAGCTGGACAATTCTCTTTTGTGGGGGGCTGTCCCGTGCATTGTGGGATGTTTGGCAGCAACCTGGCCTCTACCCACTGGGTGCCCGTAACATCCCACCCCTCCAGTTGTGACGACCAAAAATGTCTCCAGATGCTTCCAAATACCGCCCCAGGGTGGGGGTGGGGGGTCAAAATTGCTCCCAGCTGAGAACCCCTCCTCGAGATTGTACTGACCACTGATACATTTAAATTGGACTTTTTGGATGAAAAATATTCTTCAAAGTCCATGCAGTGGGTTGGGATGATGAGTGCCTTTCCCAGCCACTTCCCTTTGCTCTCTTTTTGGGCCCTCCCCAAACCAAAGCCAGAGGCCAGGCCCGGGGCTGGCCCGGGGGCTCGGACCTGCAACCCATCTCCTCAAACAGGCTCGTCTCTTGAAGGCATACAATCCTGCGTGAGACAGGGAAGGAAAAAAGAAAGCTGTCATCTCTAGAAGGACAACAGGTGGCAGGGTTAGTGTCACCAGGAAGATAAGCAGAACCAGAAAAGCCACTTCTGTGTGGAAGGCGAACATGAAGCTTCCCTGGAACCAGCCCAACATGCAGCCGAGGCCTGGGAGAAGGCTCTGCAGTTTCCCTGCTGGTGGATCTCCTGGGGCCACCAGCCCTCTCGACCTCTCTGATTCAGGGGCAGTGTCAGGTCCTTCAGAGCCTTGGCCTTCTGTCCAAGAGTCTGATTCATTTTGGGGTCTCCCACAGATGTCAGCTTAGTGCTTTGCATGCGGAAGGCACCTAAAATGTCTTTGGCAGATGATTGAAGGTCAATATACTCTTAAAAAGGGTCCAGACGATCTGAGGTGGGTCTGTAAGGCCAGGAAGGAGAGAGGGCGGGAGGGAGAGAACAGCTACTGGAACTGCTGGCCTACGGCCATGCTGTCCAAGAGAAATAAAACGGGAGCCAGGCAGGTGATTTTCAACTTTCTGGCAGCCACGTTGAAAGGACAAAGGAAGCACATGAAATCAATTTTAATTACATGTTTTATACATAGCCCAGTATATCCCCAATCTTATCATGATTGAGATAATATACATGGGTTTTTTTTCCATATGAAGTCTGGAAAATCCGGTGTCTATTTTATACCCAACAGCACATCTCAATTTGGAGTCGTCACATTTCCAGAGCGCATGGACTACGTAGAGGCTTCTGTCCTGGGCAGGGCAGGTCCAGAGGGGAAGTTTAAGTGATTACATTTTGGGGATACATTCGTTGTAGAATGGGAATGAAAAATGACCTTAAGGACTTCCGTGAAAACGATTTCATCCACAAATGCCCAGGACCGCCCTGAGCAGGGCCTGCCCCGCGGGCCCTCAGTGTCCTCCCCCCCACCCCACCCACCCCCAGCGCCTGCTCACAGGAGCCCATTGGCTGCCGCGCTCCCCTCCCCCGGCCCCTTTGTCGTGCACTCTATTCGCTTTTGTTTCAAACGAATGAGCACACAAAAAAGGGCTCTGCATTCCGCTGGGCAGCCTTATTCAAACATGGCATGGCTGCGTTTTCTCAGTTAATCAGCCCCACCCACCCCTTGCTCCTCTCCGATTTTCTCTGCATGCTAATCAGGGTCCCAGCAGGACTCCAACTTCAGGGTAGTTTCAGGGGCTGTGCTGACACCTGCCCAGGTAAACAAAACCCAGCTCAGGTCTTTGGGGGGTTTCCCCCTCTCCTCCTTAGACTGAGAGGAAGCATAGGAGATTTTCCGTAGAGGGGCAAAGAGACATATTGGGAGAGGCGGAGTTAATGTTGGTGGGGAAAGAAGAGTCAAAACCAAGACAGCAAGGAGACAGCCATCTCCCGTAGGAGCCAAGGACTTCAGGAGAGGCCCTGGGTTTCTCTGCAACGTTTGCGTTTAGCTTTCACTTCCACGGTATCTTTTACTTGCCCCTGCGGAGGACTGAGAACTCTGGAAATCTGACTTTGCCTTGGCTTTTCTTTCGATGCAGAAAGCCATTTCGTTCCCTCCGCTGGAGCCCCCTCGAGGTTTCCGGAGCCCCCTCGAGGTTTCCGGCACACCCTGTGATTGGAGTCCTGCGGGTGAGGCTGCGGAGGCAGTGGCCTGGGGGTGTGATGTGACGGGACCTCAGAAACGGGTCCTCCCGCTCTAAGCTGTTCCCCTGTCTCTGACGTTAGCTGATGGGTCTCAGCCGGGGACGACGCTGCCCTCCCAGAGGCGTGTGGCAGTGTCTGGAGACGTTTTTTGGTTGCTGCAACTTTGGGGGCAAGAAGTGGGGTCTGGACATCTGCTGGGTAGAGGCCAGGGATGCTGCGAAACTTCCTACAATGCACAGGATGGCCTCCCTCAACAAAGAATGATCCGGCCTAAACTGCCACTTGTGCCAAGATCAGGAAACCCTGCATCAGAGCACCTTTCCTTTGAATTTTCGAGATTTTTCTCTCAAAAAAGAACCTTCCCTTAACTGTAGAAGCCCCTGGAAGGGTCAGCTACACTTCTACCTATAAATGATTAAATGACTACCTCGATTATCAGTTAACACCTTCCAGGGCTTTGTGGACAACCAGCCAAGGACAAGACCTGGATCCAGGTTGGGTACCCGAGGGAGGGGTGGGCGTTCCAGAAGGGAGAGGACCGGAGGTGGATGTCACTACTTTGTAATTGTTGGAGGGAGGAGGTGTGCTTCCCAGGTAAGGGTCGCACCTTGTTCTCCCCAAAGCCTTCCACTCTGTGTGAGCAGAGCTTGGGTAAGGTCCAGGTTAGGACCCAGTGCCTGTATCTTCAAGGCCAAAATAATGACTCACTCTTTCCCGATGTTGCAAGGAAGTTGCCCTGTGTAGACTAGGTAAAGGTGAAAACTTGGAATTCCCTAGTGCTTTTAGTAGGGTCAGAGCCAGGAAACATATTTGCATGGAAGTCCCCAGAGAGAAATAGAAAAAGGGGAAGAGAGAAAGAGAGAGAGAGACAGACAGAGAGACACCAGCATCGTACTGGTCTACCAAGCTTGAGGTATGGGTTGATCTTCAAATTCACTTAAGGTTGGCAGAGTCCTTTTGCCCGGCCATCTGGTCTCAATGCTGTCTTCATACAGGCCCTTCCTGGTACTGTGAGCGTCTCACGGTTCACATGACTCAGTACTCTTCTCAAATACTCACTTCCCTTCCCACAGACTCAGTTAAATGGCCCCGGGTGTCTGTCTAGCAGGGTGCGAATGTCCCGAGTCCAAGTGTGGCAACACGCAGACCCCGTCCGTGGAGACCCTACTTTCTGAGCCACTGGGGGTCTGGAGCCTGAAGTCCGCAGTACAGTCTTGACTTTGTCTTGGCCTCACTCAGAGAAAACTCCTCCCAGAGGAGCCATCTGGGTTCCTTGGCCACTGGGGAGTTTGTGAAGAGGGTTTCTGATGAAGTTACGGGTGATCTGGAGTCCATCACGCCTGACAGTCCTGCCCCAAGCCTCTCCTCCTTGTAGAGTTGTTGCGAAGATTAAAAGGCATTTGGGGCCTGAAGGGAAGACAGAGAACATAATTCTGGGATGCTGGGAGCAGGGGTGGAATCTCTCTTGTTGAGAAGAAAAATGTGACTTAGCAGGATACATGCTTGGCTGTTTCTGTCCCAGAGTTATCTGAGATAGACTTTGGAAAATTCAATTTGACCTTCACATCTTTTATTTTAACCATGAATATTGCATTTTTTTCTCTTCTATAATTTCTTTTTTTTTTTCTTTTGCTTCCCCTTACCTGGTCTCCTGACCCTATGCAACTATAGTAGGTGTAATTAAATAGGAATAATTCTAGACGTGGAGCAGGAAGATCTGTCACTAGCTAGCTGTGTGACCTGAGGCAGGTCACTGAACTTCTCTCTGGGTTAGTTCCTCATTCGTAAAGTAGAATCGTACTGACCTAGCAGGAGTTGTTACAAGGATCAAATGAGCTGATGTCAATGAACGAACTTTATAAAGAATGACAAACAAGTGGTTTTCTATTATTTGCACTGAGAGATTTTGTACTCTTCCCCCGGAGGAACCTTCCCGTGGCCCGAGGCAGGAGCCTTCATTAACAGGCATGTGTGTAACTTTGAAGCTCTTCTCTCACTTTCTAACCTCTTGCCTCCAGGCTTCAGGGCAATCGCTTATTGGTAAAGACAGGGATGGGCTGGGAGCAGGACAGGGGAGGAATCCGGAGTAATTGCGGTGGCTGTCTAATTACAGACCCCGGCCCCCATTAGTCCCGGAGCTGTGTGCAAGGAGCATAAATCATTTGTGTCTCCCTTACGGGAATCCATTCTCCCGTCCCCCAGCCCTGCCACCACTGTGTGCTGCGTTCCGCTTTCTCACCAAAGGCAGGATTATTCCTTGTGATAAGTTTCTTTCCCCAGTGAAAGCCAGGTGGGGGCCTAGGAAACCCCCCATCTGCCAGGCCAGCCCCTTCAGTCTGAAGGCGACTTTCCCTCCTTCTGCCAACTTGGCTTGTTTCTTTTGTTCTGAAACCGTTTTGCTCGGCCCCTAGTGTTCTGCCACCTTGAGGGGCAGAGGAGGAGAGAGCGGAGGCCGAGAGGGCGGAGGGGAGGGAGCGATTAGAAGGGAGAAGCGTGGCAGCCCATTAAAGAGAAATAAATTCTGCAGAGGGGAAGCGAGAGGGCCCTCCCCGCGCGTCTGTAAATCATCTTGTTTTATGGACGGGATGCCAGGCGCAGTGGGAGATGGGCTGGCCCCGATAACTGGGGTCATTTCTCCTACTTACGACCGTCTGAATTTTAGGATGTTCTATCGGAGAGCAGCTTCGAGCTGCACACCGAGAAGGCTTCCCTCTTGAATTTATTGTCGTCATTATCCCTCTAAAATCAGAACGGCAGTTACTAAGGAGAGCACTTTAAGAGTTTTAGTAGAAAAACATGACTGGTTTGTTTCTACTGTCTGTCTTCCCCCAGAATGCCCTATATCCCGACCTGCTGTGTGGGCACCGTGGTACGAGAACAGGATTTTTGTAGGGTGTTTGACATCGCCTCACTTTCAGAAGTTACATTTTATTCCAGAAAGCTTCTTTCGGACTCAGAGTTCATCATAACCTCAGGATCCTAGACCTTCCTTCTCTTTGTCTTGTTAAGTGATCTTTCAACCAGAAAGGCATTCCTCAGGGGCAGAATTCACAAACCGACAGCCTAGAGGCCTGGGTAACGGGTGTGTTTATTTTTTACTTATACCTTGTGCTAAAATGGCTTGAGTTAGCTGCCAATATTTAAACTGTGGACATTTCATGGGAAATTTTGGATCTTTGGCTTTGCCAAAAAAGTGGGCCCGTTGAGGATACGGAGCCAAAGTTCTCCGTTGGCCACAGACTTTGGGAGCTGGGAAGGGCCACCTCCCTGGGTTTGTCGCAGTTTCTCTCACCTTCTAATTCATTCTTACGCCCAGCTGGCTTCGTTCATTTCTGTTTCTACCTGGTCCCTGAAGACCACTGAGATTGAGACTCCTTTGCCTTAGAGGAGGCCTTGAATTGCTGCCCGAAGGAAATGAGGCAGAGGATGGAGCCCGTGGCTGGAACCGGGGTGACTCTGGCCGTGTGCAGGTTCTTCTCTTCTGCGCGCTGCAGGGCCCTTCTGCAACATGGGTGGATTTGGCAGGTGCAGGTGCATTGGCCCATTTAGAGGGAGATCGCCCCTCCCCCCAGCTGTGTGACCTTGGGCAAGTCATCTCTCCTCTCTGGGCTGCACTTATCTCTTATTTAAGGGGAACTGGTTGGAGTACAGTAGTAGTTTAAAAAAATCGTGGCCACTTACCCCTTTGCATAAACAAAATCTCACATGAAAGCCGAACCTGCGGGATGGTCAGATGGGTCAGCTGAATGGGATTGGAGTGTCCAAGAGGGTTGCCCCCTCCCCAAAGCCCCCATGGGGATGCCTCCAGAGGATACACTATGAACCACCGAACTAGATGCTCCGTAAGGTCTCTCTCAACTCTAAAGCAGGATGAGTCCTGCTTGATGTGAGCAAACGTGAGCCTGGTGGTTTGTCAGGTGGTCCCTGGTAAATTGTTTAGAGCTTATTCCGGCGATGGCTGTGTGAGGACAGGGAGAGTATATTTATGTGTACCCATATATAAATAGATGCTTGTAATATATGAGCTTTTGCTGTGTGCAGAGTGTTCCTTCCAGGCTCAAAAATTCAAGGTCGGCTCCCTGCATTCAGGGCGTTGGCAGAGAAGCATAGCATAGAGGCTTGGGTCTGAGCACTGGGTCAGCAGTGCCACAAACTCCAGTATAGGAATGTGGCAGCAGTGTCTGGGGGAGACATGGAAAGTTGTCAGAGAGGAGTTTTGAGGCGGCCCTGAAGGCTGGCCAGCTTTGACGGCGGAGCTGGAGTGGGGAAGAAGGCATTGCCTTTGCAGGTGGAAGCTGAGGGCCATGGGGGGATCTGGGCAGGGCTTCCCAGGACTGGCAAGTAGCTGGGTGGGGCCGGGGCCTTGGAGTGCAGGAGATGAGTTAGAATCGTAAGTGGGGCCAGCAAGGTAAAAGGTCTCAGCCACCAGGCCTGGGAGTTTGGAAAGTGTGGGAGGCCTATGAGCTAGAGATTGACTGGCCCCAGCCCTCTGCGAGCAGGTTAGGGAGGGAGAGATGGCAGGTGAGCAGGGCTGGCCCGTGGACTGGAGGAGCAGTGACAGGGGTCCGGGCTGGAGCCTTCACCGTGGCAGAGACAAGGGGGTGATGAAAGAGGGTGATGTTGGGGAGGTGGAATTGATAATGCAGGGACCGAATGTAGGAAAGAGAGGGTGTAGCCAAGACGATGTCAGAGATGCAAGCCCCAGCCAGGCGGGTAGTCATTCTTTCCCTCAGTGCTCAGCGCCTATTTCTTGAGTGCTTAGATGTGGCTGCAATGAATACGCTGAGATGGAGCACATAGGAGGAGGGTACGGTGAGTTCCCGGAACTGCCTGAGTCTTGTCCTTGGGAAGATGTCTACTTGGCCACCGGAGGTGAGGGTTCAGAGTTAGGTGGAAAGTCCAGAGGTGGTGCCTTATTTACTTAAACAACATTGTCTGGGTTCCTGCTCCACATCAGATAGTACTGGGTCCTGGGGATAGATGCGTGCGTGGGGTCTGGTTGCTCAGCCACGCCAGGAGATGAGCATATGAAACGAGAAATGACAAGACAGTGTCATTGGTGCTACAAGACAGGTAGGAGCAAAAGGTGGAGCCGGACTCAGGGACAGTCACATTCCCTAATTACCTGTGCCAGGGGATGTTGGGGAGACTGGGGCTTTGCACTCACACCCAGCAAAACGTGTAGTCTTGGGTTGGGTCTATAGTGGGAGAGCTGGGAGATTAAGGAGAGACAGATTCCTGCAGAACATGGCAGAGTTAAGGTGGGTGGAGGCTGGTGAGCCAGGTGGGGGTGGGGTGGGAGAGCACAGGAGGAGCAGTGGGACCAGGGCAGGGGCGGGAAGCCAAGAGTGTGCAGTGTGGCAGAGGAGGGACCGTTCTACAACAGGGATGAGGACGGATAATAACGAACGTTCACAACCGCTGGTCAAGTGTGGACCGTGGACCATTCAGTCTTCCAAGTGCGTTCCATGCTCCACTTAATTTAGTAAGAAGGCAGCACTCGTAGAAACTCTTTTTCGCCCCATTTTGCATATCAAGGCCCAGAGAGGCAAGAAGAGGTCGCTGGCTGCTGACACCAATCTTTCTTGCAGTTTAGATGCTCATATTCCAAAGAGTCACCTTCTGATCTGAGTCGAGGTGAACGATGTTGCCTGAAATAGACCCAAAGCAGCGAGCACCTCTTCTGAGAGTCTTGAACTTGATTGCACCTCACCTTTTGCACCTGGCCTCCCCTGGCCTTGCCACACAAAAGCTAACACGGAGGGAGAGGCCAGGGGAGCGTGTTGTGTTAAAAATGCGCCGTCTGTTTGGTTAGAGGACTCGGACTGTTCAAACAAGCCCTCTTTGCCCTGGCATTTCTCACTGTCGGAAAGGCGACTTCGTCTCTGTGCCTCTGGTCTCCGCGGGATGAGGCGGGGGTGGAATCACGCAGGTGTGGTTCCCGGCCGGGGTTTTGTGTGTTTTGCTGCCGAGGAGAGAATGCACACACGGTTCAGGGCTAATGACAGGGCACCGCAGGTAGGAACATGATCGAGCCCTGCAGCTTGCACATGTGTGGTTGGGCAAAAGACAATCGCAGATGTTCCTGGAATTCCCAAACCGGATACAAAATTGCTAGCAGGATGCAGAGAAAGCGGACCCAGCCAAGTATTTTACATAATGAAAAACTTGCCTCCCGCCCTGTCGGCCTCTCTAGGAGCACCGTGGCGGGTCGGGCCTCCTTTCCCTAAAGTCCTGAGGATTAGGAAACCCGCGTGCGTGTCTTCAGGGCGGAGGGCAGCTCCAGCAGACGGCTTTTTCTTGCTTTGGTCGGTTTGTATCCAGGGTCCGTGGCTTTCCACCGGGTGTGGCGGGCCCAGAGGCAGCCAACGAGTGTGCTCTTCTACCCAGATGCGCCTCAGTGCCCGGAATGGAAAAGAAATTGGGCAGTGGGCCTAAAAAGAACTGAAGGCAGCCACCCAGCTCTCTTCCCCGGGGGCCCCATTTTGAGTGGGATTCTGTCTGGGTGGCAGCAGGCGGGAGGCTGCAGCTCTGGGGCGTTTTGCCTCCAGCCCCGACTGTGGAAGCTGGCAGCGGGGAGGGCCGGAAGGGACAGAAACAGGGACTATTTGGAAGAGCAGTGGCTGGAGGCAGAGAGGCCTGTTGTAGGGGCAGCAAGTGGGGCAGGACCCTGCTTCTGGGGACCCTGGGGTCCAATTGACGGGGGCAGTGTGCCCATTCATACACCAGAGCTGACAATAGTGGTCTCTGCAGTTGGCCCCTTAACCACAATTCTTTCTGTGACCCAGCATCCAAGGTGGCACCCGACTGTTTGTAAAATGCACCCATCCTCCTCCCTCACCCCAGTTCTAAACTGTGTTTGGTGTCCACTTGAGCTGTGCTTTGCTTGGGTGAAATGTTTAGGAGAAATTGGCGCAGGAAGACAGAGGGTGTCCCTCCTCCGAGGTGGCCCGATGGGAGGTTTTTCTGAACTAGTCATACAGAGCCCAAGGGGTGGCTTCTCAGACACCTTCCTCAGCTCCTCAACCTACAGTAGTCTGTTGTGTAAGGATGCCAAGCACGTGTGTCCTGCGTCTCTGTCTGGAGTCACTTTTCAAGTTCAAATCCTTGTCATGTGAACTTGGCGAGTTAATTGCCTTCTCGTAAGTTTCAGCGTCCTACCTGTCACCTACGTTAATGTGAGAACGAAAAGAAGTTTTCCATGTCGAGTCCTTTCATGGAACAAGCTCTCAATAAGTGTTAGCTGTTGTCATGATTATCATATTTCTTTTCAAAAGAGAGAACTCTCTGAAGGTTTGCTTTTAAATATTTGATTCTAGACCAGGGGTTCGCAAACTACAGCCTGCGGGCCAAAACCAACCTGCCACCTGTTTTTTTTTTCTTTTTGTACAGCTTGTAAACTAAGAATCATTTTCACATTAAAAGTTAAAAAAAATCAAAGCAATATTTTGTGAATGTGAAAATTATATGAAATTTAAATTTCATTGTTCATAAATAAAGTTTTATTGGGACTCAGCCCTGCCTGTTGGTTTGCAAACCGGCTGTGGATGCTTTCACGCTACCAGGGCAGAGCTGAGTAGTTCTGACGGAGACCCCACGGCCCACAAAGCTGAAAACATTTACTCTCTGGCCCATCACAGAAACAGTTTGCCAGTCCCTAATCTCGATGATGAATTATTAAACAGCGAAGGTAAAAATAGGCACCGAGAACACAAATTGTGAGGCTTAATGCTGATTGGAATACAGCCCACTCCCAATCAGAAAATAAGATAAATCAAGCATTTTCGGTATTTTAAAATAAAAGAAGTAAAGAAGAAATAGGGTGTGATTTTTTTTTTTTTGAAAACCCTACAGTGATGTTCATGCCTTTTTTTTCAGAAATAAACTCTGAGTTTCAGACCAGCAGGCCATAGGGATCTACCTGTAGAGGGTGTGTGCTCTAAAAGGTCCTTAAACAGGGAACCCCAGGCTGCTCAATGGGTTGGTCTGGGGGTGGGGTGGGCAGTGGAAGGGGGAATGACACGTGTCCACCCCTCCTCTCATCCTTTCTGTAAGTGGGGCCCGCTTGTGAAAACAGCATGGCTTCGGAAGCTCACGTTTGATTTCTCCTGTTGTGTGTGTATTTGTCTGTTTATACCCTGCCTTATTCTGCTTTGTTCCAGAAAGGCTTTAAGGCAGTCAGGACTCCCAAATGTCCAGTATCCCAGATCCCAGAAGAAGCAAAGGCCAGGAGCTGTGGTTGAGGGGAGTAACCAGAGTGGGGTGTCGTTGGTGATTTCAGAGAGGTGACCCTGGAGCTGAGCTTCCTGTTTGTCAACGGGAGGGAACATTCTTTTCTTGCCTTTATTCTCTGCCCACTGTAAGCCCTAGGCCTGATCCCACTCCAGCTCCTCGTACAACAACTCGTGTTGGCTCGGGTCTGATGGAGAGATCCTGGCAAAGTGGCCAGCCGGGAGCAGCAGGGGCTGGGCTGAGGGGCGGCTGTAGGAACGAGCTCGGGGAGAAGGCTGAGTATTCGACCGAAGCCTGGATCCATGGGTGACAGGGCTGAGAGTGCATGAGTCACCCCAAGCAGTTGCTTTTTGCCTCAGGGGAGCCACTCATACATTCCCAAGGGAGCCGGTGCCTGGGAGACGTTACGTTGTCACTGGGAGAGGAGTTTCAACCACGTGTGGCTTCAGAGGAGCTTGTTCCCATGGGGTAACACCCGAGATTCTCAGGATGAAAAATCCCAGCCCAAGAAGATGGGGCTCTGAGCCTTCTTGTGCATGTCGTGTGTATGTGCATGTATGTATATGCATATACGTGTGTGCATATGTGTGTATGCATGTGTGTGTGTGCACGTGTGTGTGTATGCGTGTTCAAAGATGTGTGTCCTTCCTGGGACCTCATTAATTAGCTACTGACTCTGCGTCTATCCGGGCTGACAGGGACACTCGTCTACACGTTCACAGGGGAGGCAGCAGCTCTGTGACCGCTAGCTCGCCAGTCTGTAGCCATCCCAACATTTTTCTCCAAGAAGCTCCCTCCACAAAATCCTGCTCCAAACCCATGATTCGCATGAAACATTCCCTGTTCAACCGCAGCGTCTCCTCATCTGGCATGCGCACCCGGTCGTGTGGGTAGAGGGGGCTGGTCACCTTTCGTTGATTTCAGAAAGCTGCTGACCTTCTCCCAGGTGTCAGCCTTAGGGCTCTGGCAACTTTCTCCAGCTAAATGGGCCCATCGGTCCTTCTTACTGCATAGATACTTCACAGAAGGAGGAACACTCGCCTACAGCCTCTCATTGGAAAGCTCTTGGCCTATCTTTGGCTTCCTGGCTTAGCAAGGACGTGAAAACCTTTCAAATATGGTATCTGGATGGATAGCTGAGCCGAGAAGAGGAAGAATCTAGTGTACGCCTCCTCAACAATTAAATGAAAAACAGGGAGCTGAAGCCAGGTTCAAATGCGGGTTGGTGGCGCGGCACAGGAACTGGGGTGTGACTTGGTCGGGGAAACCCATAGATCCGTGACGTTTGCCGTATAGCTGTTTTCCAGCTCGTGCTTATTTAAAGCAAAACAGACCTTCCTAAAAAGATCAAACCACAGTTACAAGTTCATATTTATAAACTTATTGTTTCATTGAGTCTGTCTGTCGCTTGGTGTGGGTACGTGTTGATAGCCCCCGTGGGTACCTGTGGAGGTTCACCCTAGCATGGACTTCCGGTGAATTCCCCATGCCCTCCTATTCTTTGTGAGTGCTGATAGCTTTAGGGGCCTCCCAGTTCCTCATACGCAGAGAGGACACTGTGGACTGGGCACTAAGCTAATTCCTGGGAACTGGGTTTGGTTTGTTTGCCCCACCTACCCCTGGGTAGAGGTGCTGCTAGGGTGGCCACACCGCGGGCACAGCAAATGGCAGACATGACCAGCACTGCCCGGATAGGAGGCGCACACGCCCCACTGATCCTCGGATCCTGCGGCGTGATCTGAATCACATTTGAAAACCACTCTCCTTTTTCCTAAGCACAGACTTTGCTTTCTGTTTCCTTTCTGCTGCGCTCGTTCTGAACTTGAAAACGGGCATGAGGCAGAGCTCCCATGCAGGGCGATTTGCAAAGCCTTCGGGGACACTCGACCGACTGAGTTTTCTTCGTGGAGAGCTGCCCGTTGGTCACAGCTCAGCGTTTTCTAGTTTATTCTGTCCCGCGGTGGATACGAAACACTGGCCAGGTTTCTCATTTTCTGAGGCTGCTGCTTTCTGACAGGCTTTAAGGGATTAAGGGTGGAATACAGGTGGGTTTCTTCCCCCTCCTGCCTCTGTCACCTGGACATTGCCATGGCGATAATCCTCCCTGAAACAAAAATAAAGGGCAGAACCGGTTGGACAGAAAGTGTGGCCGAGAACCCGCAGTGCAACTGAGAGGCCAGGGACTCCAAGGCTGCATGGAGCTCCCGTAGGTTGTGTCCCGAGGAGCCTGGAGGCAGAAAAATGAGTGGCCCAGGGGTTGGGGAACAGCACAGATTAAAATTCCATTGGATTGTGCTTTAGGGAAAAGCATCAGTTTGGTTCCTTCCCGGATTAGGTGGGATGATTTTCTTTCTGCAGCCAGCAAGCCTGTCTGATCTCTCTCCCTCCTGGGAGATCCAGAGCAGTGGATTCATAACCCGCCAGTGGAGATTAGCTGCTTTGTGACTCACGAGGAAGGGAGGGAGGCTGAGGATTATAATCTGTTCTGCAAAGTCGTGTGGGCTGTGCGAGGGCTGAGGTTTTTGGCTTCTTGAAAAGCCCTGAGGTTTAGGAAGGCAGATTTCACTACGTCAGCATGGAGAGACCGGTTTTGGAGTTCAGGGAGGAAGAACCCACAATACTAGAAGAGAGGTGGATATTATTCTCTGCTGACAGAAATCCTTTCATTGGCCTCCCGAAGACAAGTGGGACTGGCCGTTGGTGGATGTGGGGTGGGCTATCAGGAGTGGCTTTTTTTTCCTCTTTCCCTCTCACTCTTAAAGTCCTCTGTGCAACATTATGAAGAGATTGGCAGATTCTAAGAGAAAATGCTGTTGACTCACGGCATCGTCTCAGTGGTGGCACAGAACGATGACCTGGGACCTGGTGCCAGTGAGCCTTTCACTGCCTTGTTCCTCTGGAGATTTAGAAAGAAAGAAAGGAACAAAAATAGATTGAGATCTGCGTGGGGTACTTTTGCACACAGCCTCCCTGGGGGCAGGGAGGTGGCCTGGCAACCTGGCCGACCTGTCAGAGACTTCTCTCGCCCTAAAGTGTGGGACGCTGTACATTGCTGGATGACATGTACCGATGGACACAGCCCCTGCGTCACTGAGCACCTACCGAGCGCTGGGTGCGAGAGATGAACAAAACAGGAAAACCCCTTTGCGCTCCAGCGCCGGGGGGAGGACAGACTCCAAGCACATGGGCAAATAGGTCAGGAAGTGATAAGGCTGCAAAAACAGAGGGGGGTGAAGTCTGTAGAGCGACAGAGGGTGCTGTCCGGAGTGTGGCCAGGAGAGGTTTTCTCGGGAGATGACATTTGCACAGAGACCAGGAAGACACCTGGGGAAGGAATGTTCTGGGCCAGTGGTCAGCAGACGGTGGCTCCCGGGCCAAATCTGGGTGGCCATTTGTTTTTGTAAGTAGAGTTTTATCAGCACTCAGCCATACCCCTTCGTCCATGCCTCGTCTGTGGCCGCTTCTCACTGTTGCAGCACAGCTGAGCGATTGTCACCAAGGCCTCGTGGCCCAGGAAGCCTAACTACCGTCTGGCCTTTGACAGAGAACGTGCGCCAACTCCTCATCCGGGCAGGTGCAAAGTGCACGTGCTGCTCTTTGTATATCCCTTCTCCTAGTGGTGGACGTGTGGTCCCAAACTCGTTGGCACCACAACAAGCAACTCTTCAGTGAACATCCTTCCCAGGTCACTGGGTTTACCTGTGTGGGATTCTGGGAGCGGAGTCACTTTGTAGATTAGGAGGAGCAAGAGGAGGAAAACTGCCCCATCCCGTCCGCCATATGTCACTCTTGGACGAATACAGTTTGTCTCGGCTCTGTTTAGGGCCTGTGATACCCCTAGTTCATTCATTCTTGGGGTTTGTCTTCATCGTCAAAAGGGACCATGTTCACACAGGCACTTGGAAACCCGTAAAGGCCTGGCGAGTGTCAGGGCTGGGGAGTGGTGGTGTTCCTAACTGCGGTGTTGTAATTCATCCATAGTATACATTTTTAGAACTTTTGTTTATTTTTCATCTTTCTTTAAGTTCCCCCAATCTAGCCCAGAAGCTTCCAAAGAGCGAGATCTGTGTCTTATTCCTCCTGTTCCCAGGGCCTGGGAAGGCACTGACACATAATGGGGACATCACAGATGCTTTTTGAATAAAGAAAGGCCATCTCCTGTTAAATTCTTCTAAGCAAAGGAGAAATTTGTTCCTGGGGGAAAAAAAAATCATCTGTGTCCTAAAGCTGAACAGAACTGAGTTTGGGTATTATCGTTTGTGATTTTTGTTTTCTTTTGTGTTTGTTTTGGAGGGGACGTAGCACGCTTAACAGACAGTTGAGAGCCTCCCAGACGCTGTTGACGGCGCAGAACAGAGCAGTGTCCCCGTCTGGGCTGCAGAGAACTTGAGCAAGGGCACAGAGTTCCACTTTTGTACCTCATGGTCTTGTGTCTTTCTCACCACTCTGGACCAGCTCTGAGTCCCAGCTCTTCCACAAGGCAGCCCTCAGAGATTTTTCTCTTGACTTCACAGCATTTAGTAACCGTGCCGTTCATTCAGCAGGGAACCATGCATCACCTTGTGGCGTCTCTCGGAGCATGCGTGGGAATGCGAGGTTCTCAGGGGTTACGCCGGTACCTCCCATGTCTGGCTGGTGCCTGGAGGGCTAGCTCTGGGATTTTACGTGGCAGGCTCAGTGAATATTGATTAATTGATTGACGGGCTAGCCTATTGATAGGATAGCAATTGTCAGTCACCTTGTTAATATCTGTCACTAGCCTACATGTGTTTGGTTCTCCAAACTGCCAAGTTAGGGTAACCAGGCAACTTTCGCTTTGCTTATAAAGAAGTAGCACGTTGAGGCGGCAGCTATGCGGTAAACCCTCAGTCAATAGTCATGTCAGTTTCAACAGCACTCCCCAACCTTTTTGGCACCAGGGACAGGTTTCATGGAAGATAATTTCTCCACAGACCAGGGTTGGGGATTGGGGGATGGTTTGGGGATGATTCAAGTGCATTACATTTATTGTGCACTTTATTTCTATTATTATTACATTGTCACTTGCCACTCACTGATAGGGTTTTGATATGAGTCTGCAAGCAATTGATTTATTATGGTCTCTGTGCAGTCAGACCTCTCTGCTAATGATAATCTGTATTTGCAGCCACTTCCCAGCACTAGCATCACGGCCTGAGCTCCCCCCTCAGATCATCAGACGTTAGATTCTCATAAGGAGTGTGCAGCCTAGATCCCTCGCGTGCACAGTTTACAGTGGTAGGGTTTGCACTCCTGTGAGAATCTAATGCCACTGCTGATCGGACAGGAGGCGGAGCTCAGGCAGTGATGTGAGCGGTGGGGAGCGGCTGTAAACACAGATGAAGCTTTGCTCGCTCACTGCTCACCTCCCTGCTGTGTGGCCCGGTTCCTAACAGGTCACAAACCGGTACCAGTTCGCAGCCCAGGGGTTGGGGACCACAGAGCTACAAGATGCATGGCCTCCAGGTTTCTCATCTGAACACTGAGAATAATAAAATCTGCCTCCCAGGGTGTCCTCAGGAACACCCAGAGCACAGTGTACGAGGGGTCCCTGCCACTGCCATGCTGGAAGGGGGAGCCCGGGAGACAGGACTGGGGGACAGTGAGAATGTCCCAGAAGGCCCAAGAAACCCCTTTTGTGAGCTGCGACTTCGTTTTACATGCCTGGTTGCTGGTCCCCAAGACAGAGAAGGATTTTGAGCAGCGCTGACACCAAATCTTCAAAATTAGACTTTATTTTCTCTGGCATCTATTTAATTGACAGTCTTAACTTTGCATGAACCAGGAAGTTTGGCAATTTCACTTCCTTGTGATCTTGGGAGAAAGAGGTGAGGACTGAAAGCGCCAGATAGGAGAGGCAGATGGAAGGAAAACATCCCGTGGAAACCTGGAGATGGGCGCTCCAAGGAGCCCCCGACGGCGGCTGCTCACACGCCCCGCCTGGCGGGTACTAGAGGCCCCAGGAGGCCACAGAGCAGGGTGCCTCCCTCCTTGCCTGCTGGGTGGCTGCCAATGCAGGTTTTAATTATTTCATTGACGTAGTTTTGCTGCCGCTGATTTTTAAACGTCGAAGGCAGCCTGTTTATAAGCCTTCGCCTTATATTTTGAGTATCAGGGCAGCAACGTGTTCTTCAGCCTGCTGTTGCTACGCATAGCACAGTGTTGGAGAAAATTTATCCCAGAGAAGGCCTTGAGTTCTAGGCCTTGTGGTGTCACAGACTGAATCTGTCTTGGGACACATCAGGGAGCCTTTCCTTCTTTGCCTCAGTTTCTCCCTTGGTAAGGTGGAAGGAAGGACCAGAGCTCCTAAGGCCCTTCTGGGACTTGAAAACATTCCTGAGTGGGCCCCGCCCTCTCTTCCCAGGAGCTCCCATAATCCTTTCTCTGACCTCTGGGCAGTTGCTCCAGCCATGACAAGCAGGTGTCCACGGAGTTCTCAAGATCTGATAAGTCAAGCATGACTCCGGGGAAAGGGCCTGGAATGAACACTGTTTCTAAACACTCCTGTTTGTGACTTCCAGAAATGGCTAAAACTCTTGTCATCAGTCAGCACAGATGGGACCCCTGCCATAAACGGAGCCATTTGGAAGGATGGTATTTGGACACGAGGGGCCCAGAACACATGCCTGCCCTGGGGACCTTCCGTCTTTCTGGAGCTGGGTTACCGGTTCTCCCAAACTGGAGCCATCTCAGTCCAACCTTACTGATTAAACCTATTAAGTTTTTTTTGTTTTTTTTTTTTTTACTAAATTGGTCTAAAAGTAGCGGTTCTCATAGAGGAGGTCAGGGGTGGGGGCTTGCTCCCCAGGCAGCACTGGGCAATGTCTGGAGACATTTGGGGTTGTCACAACGGGGTGGGTGGAGGGATTCCTGTGGCATTTAGCGAGTGGAGGAGGCCAAGGATGGTGCTTAACATCCTGTGATGCACAGGGCAGCCCCCACCACAGAGAGCGGTCCAGGCCCACATGCCGATGGAGCCAAGGCTGGGAAACTCTGATTTGAGGAAACATGATTTTAAAATGAAATGTAGTGAACCAGGGTCGCTTAACTCGTACATTTAAAGTAAGTATACAAGTAATGAGCACAATGAAATCAAAACAATGTTTATAAATTCTAGGTAAAAGCTATTAATAGTCTGCAGGGCCTTTGAGCTCAAGATTATCTTTCTCTTTATAACGAAGGGAAATTAGCACATGGAGACACGTGGAGAGACGTCTCAGACTTGGCAGCACCTAGCTCAGCCTTTCTCCTTAGGTGGAATCGGATGGAAGAGGTGTTGCTTTCTCCCTCTGTGATTCGATGCTATTTTGTGCTGCGTCTTCTCACCCCCTAAAACCAAACCATCCCACCCCCACCCCTCGCCGCCAGAATGTTCCCGATCCTGCAGTCCCGCGCTTTGGGAAGCCCTGTCTTCACGCCACAGACAAGAGCGTGAGCTGCTAAGAGGCAGGGCCCACTGCCCACAAGGATCTACTCCCTGCCCCTTTCGTTCTGTGACTACCTGGAGATAATTATTAGACATAGATGGGAATCTTTTTTCTCTTTTTTCACAGGTAGTTGTCATAATAATAGCTCCCTTTAGGCACAGGCTTTTTCATCTTCAAAGCGCTTTATAAACATGAGCTAATCTTCCTGCTCCCCAGTGAGGTCAGAAGTCCTGTGTTTGACTGCAGGGTGCCACCAAGGCAAGAGAAACGGGGTGAGTCACCGGCAGTCCTGGCCGGGAGGTGGGTGAGGTTGGGATTCGAGTTTACGGTTGCTGGACTCCTGGACACGTCCTTCACCGGACCACGCCTTTCTCTCGGCCAGCCCTGTCTTGGTATTTGTGCCAAACCTCAAATTCAGGCGGGTCTGGAGAGAGCGAGGGTGACATTTCTTTTCCCTACTCTCCGCAGGCTACTCTCCCAGAAGCTCCTGATGCTTTTCTTCTTCTTCTTCTTCAAATTTCCTCTATGGCAGGTAAACTCCCAAACCAGGGAGTTACTTTAAGAAAATATTTTCCTCGTGGACCCCGTCTCCCAGGACGGCGGTGGGAGCAGAGCTGAAGCAATGTTTCCTTTCACAGGCTCTGTTTGAAGATGTCTGTGGTTGGCAGAGCCAGAGCCGTAAGGACCAGGGGTATCTGGCGGAGAGCCGTGACCGTTTCGACAGGGACCACCAGGGTGCACACAGCCTCTGGGTGCCTGTGGGCGCTGGGGCATTTCCTCTGCGCTCATCACAGACACTTCTGAACGTGGCCGGGCGGGGAGCCGAGGGACGGTGTTGGGGGAGAACCCATGCAGTGGGCTTGGGATGCAGGAGCTGCCAGGGGACAGCGGCCATTTCATACTATTTCCCGAGGGTTAAAAAAATAGTAATAACATAAAGGAACATCTTCAGGATTCAAGTGACATTTAAACCTGCTCACGGACCACCATGCGTCTCTGGATGTCTTGGCTCCAAGGGGAGCTGGTCCCATTGGAGGTGTGTGGGCTCCTGCGGTACTGGCCCTTAACACCCTATCTACCGCAGGATTGAATAAATCAAGGCAGAAAATGCACTTAAAGTCAGAGCTTGAGGAATGGGAGTGAGTGCATGTTTTTGTTTATGTGGGTAATGCCACCCGGTGTGGGTTAAACCAATTTTCTACGGCACAGAGACCCCTGTGTGCCTAGCATCAGGCATGGCACATCGTGGGTTGCTTTAAATCTTAGACGTGGAAGAGTGGACCCTCTCAGCTCACAGCCGTGCATTTATTTAAAGCCTTTACCTTTGTGTTTTAGCTTGGGCTGCTATGAGAAAATTATCACAGCCTGGGTGAGTTAAACAGCAAACATTTATTTCTCACAGTTCCAGAGGCTGGGAAGTTCAAGATCAGAGTGCCAGTATGGTCAAGTTCTTGGTGAAGGCCTGTCTTCTTGGTTTACAGACAGACGACCACATTCTTGCCTTGCAGGGTGCAGAGCGAGGGAGGGGGAGAGAGGGGAAGGAAGCCCTCTTCTTATAAGGGCACTTATCCCACTGTGGGGGCTCCACCTTCGCGACCTCATCACCTCCCAAAGGCCCCGTCTCCAAGTGCTATCACATTGGGGATTAAGGTTTCAATGTATGAATTTGAGGGTGGGGCACAAACATTCCACCTGTAGCACCTTTCTGTGGGATCTTGTCCAATCACAGGGTACACGGTGGGGTTATGGAGCTCTGGGAATGGTTGGGGAAGGGATGCAGGAGAGGTAACCAGCCACTGGGACCCGAGAGCAGCAGCAGAGACTAGGCAGGTTCCCCTTGCCTTGGTTGCTGAGCGTGAGGGCCCCCCACTTGCAGGATGTGCAGCCTGGAGGCTGGTGGAAGGGGCACCTGGACACGGACACCCTGGGCTTCTGTTGTCTCCGGGCCACCACCTGGCCACGGCTGCAGGCATTTCGTTTGTCCCATAAAGGTCAAATCCGGTGGTTGGAACAGTCAGCGGCAGCCTGCCTGTCACTTCACCCTTTGTCACTAAAGGATCCGGTTCCCCAGAAAATAGAAACGAGGCCCCATTGTGGCATGGTGTCCTCCTAACGTTTCAACCATTTCTTCAGGCTTCCTCGTTACCATGGTTTCTAACTAAATGCAGGTAAACGATATGCAGATAGGATGGGGTGGAGGCAGGGGAGGGCTCAGCCTGGAATAAAATACCCCACCAGGGCACATGGCCTGTCATGCCACTTTCTGAGCTTGCTTTTCCTATCCCTCCTAACTCTTCCCCTCCCCAAATCACAAAAACAGCTGAGAGGACCAGAAGAACCCCTTCCCAGTTTGTTTGTTCCTCATCCTCACCTTGACGCCTTTCAGTCCATTTTTGACACTGAAGTTGGCCACACGCCCTCCCCCTGCCTCCCGAGTAGCTGCTGCTTAGTTCCCGCCCCAGCTCGGGACTGCAATTCTCTCCCCAGCGGAGCCCGAAGAATCGCTGGTGCAATTGAGAAGATGGTCTCGAGTTGTTACTCCCTCTCCGACTCTCTCCCTTACTGGGAGGAGGGAGAACCTGTATAAGGACCTTTTTCAGCTTAAAACTTGCCTTGGACCCTGTCACTTGATATTTTCCTTCCTTACACGGAGAGGCAGGGACTTGTGTGGATCCTCTATCTTATTCTAATCGCTCCCTCCTTTCCTCCTTCTTGGAAACCCAACTCCAGCTTTTTTGATACTCTGTGGTTTGGTTCTCCCTCCGGACCATGCCAGGTCTAGCTGCTTTTTCTAGGTCCTTCTTCCCTGTGATTGCTCAGCCCCTGACTGTTCGGTGCTGACCCCCTGCAGACGCCCTGAGCTCCCACCTCCTGCGCTCTAAGCGGGGGCGAGCTCTTGGTCTCTGCTCTAAAGTCCAATCTCCTACCGTGGTTTCGAACACAGCCTTCGTGGAAAAAGCACTCCCAAACTTGCCCCTGCGCCCTTGAAATTTCTCCAAATGTCAGCTCTGTGTGGCCACCTTTTGACGTCCACCTCCTCAAATTCATGACCCTTGAAGTCCAACGTCCCCTTGTCCTCTTGTCCCCAAGAGGACATACTCTGTTCTAGGTTCCTGCATTTCTCATTAGGCTAAAATAATGTGTCTGGAGGTCAGTATTAAATTTTATTTTTATTTCTTTGCCCTTTGGTGGTCACTTGGCTGGTTACCATGATTTAAATGCCTCCCGGTAACGTTGGCTTTTTGAAAACAAAGGCGATGTCTTGCTCCTCCCTGTACTTCCTGGGGGCGCGCTGCACTCTGCCACCTCCAGGTGTGCCGTAAGTGGACTGAAAGCCTTGTTCCCCCACCTGGATGGCACTTTTTGTCCTCCGCTCCCCTTTTTTCCTGTCCTCCGTGACACTGCCCTGGAATGGAAGCCGAGACCCCATCCCCGGAGCATCTCACCCTTTGGAATGTTGAAGACCCACTTAGTATTACGTTGTTTCATGGACTCCTATTGACTCATGATTTAATATTTTATCTTGTAAATATTTGGAGAATACAACATGTTTGTGTAAATCATTACATATTCAGTCTTCTAACAATGCTTAGTGTGCTTCTGATCTTGTGGGACCCGATGTTAATTTTGTGGCATCCTAGGAATTTGTGGCTGACCTTTGATGACCACCCAGCTAGACCTTCGCTACAGTACCTGGTTGCGGTACCCATCATGCCAGTCTGTGCTGCATACCAGTAGGCGAGGCACCTTTTCACATACATCACTGCCAGCTAAGAGGCCTCCTGCATCCACACTAGGCTTCATCCTGACGGTGAGCTCCTTGACCTGGCATCTTGGTCCCTCACCAGCTCCCACACTCTCCAGCCTTAGAATCCATTCCCTTTTGACATATAAAGTCCATTCTGGGCAGTTTTTCCCCACAGCAGGCACTTAGACTCCAGTAGCTCGGTCTTAGCGTGTATAGACACCTTTGTCTGGAAAGCCTTGTCCTTTTAGCTCTAAGAGCTCCCTGTCTGTCCACCCCACGTTCAGCCTTCCTGACTTCTTTCGTCCGTGGTGCTCACTCCTCCACGTTCGAGTGGCTCGTCCCACAGATTTGTACTTAAAGTGTGCCCGTGCTCTGTCTTGCTTTTGTACATGTACATGTATACACACACATTTTAAACTTTTAATTTGGAAATAATTTCAAACATAAAAACAACACAAAGAACTCTCATAACCCCTTTACCCAGACTCACCTGTTCTTAACATCTTACTCCATTAGCTTTATCATTTTCTCTATTTCTCTCTGTAATTTTTTTTCTAATCTGTTTGAGGGTACGTTCATACGTCATGTTACTTTGCCTCTAAATATGTCAGTGTATATTTCCTAAGAAGAGGGATATCCTCGTATGTAACCACAGTTGAGTTATCACCTTCATAAATTTACATTGGTCCGATTCTTTAGCTAACCCTCATCCATGTTTCAGTTTTGTCAGTTGATAGAATAATGTCCTTTGCAACACTGTTTCTCTCCTGTAAAGAATCCAGTCTGGAGTCAACAATTGCATTGAGTCATCATATTTCTTTAGCCTCTTTTACTCTGGAACACGCCCACAGCCTTTTTTTCCTTTTTATAGTATGGACATTTTTGAAGAATACAATCCCCCTTTCCTCTTTTTTTTTTTTTTTAAATGGAAAAGTCATCATTTTGTGTTTGAAGTTTTCCTGCGATTAGATTGAGGTGATGTGTTGTTCTTGGCTAGAATCCTGCATAGGTGGGATGTGGTGTCTTTCTCAGCATGTCACTTCCGGAGGTGCCCCGCGTCCATCTGTCTCCAGCGGGTGAGCTTAACTTTGATCGTCTTTGTAGAGTATTGTCTGATTTCTCCACTGTACAATGAATGTGTTTTTTCTCCCTTGCAACTAAAAGCAATCTGCGGGGAGACACTTTAAGGTCAGGCAAAGATCCTCATCAACACTTACTCTTGGATTTAGCATCCAGTGATGATTCCTGCTTGATCCAGTCTTCGCCATGATGGTTGCAAATGAGTTTCCAACTCTTGTGCTCCCGCAACACTTACTGTTTGGCACTTGGCATTCGACGGTCAGCAGCAGACCTTCCTTCTCCCCTATTTATTTATACATTCATCTGTTCTTTATTGGTATAGACTCATGAATTCCTAGTTATTCAATGGTTTATATATCACTACTTTGCTCAAGTATTTTGGTGTTCAAATTGTCCCAGATTTGGCCAGGTGAAGCCCCTTCAAACTGGTTCCTGTGCCCTAACACAGACACACATTTACTCTGTCATAAGTCCCTGGACGAGAACACATTGCTATTGTGACTCGCGTGTGATAGTAACTCCAATGTATGTGTGTGGTGGCGAAGAGATGTTTCTTGGATGCTCTCTTGGGTCCTTCATGCTGCTGTTAAGTAACATCTGCAATGCAAGGATCTAGAGCACATCCACCCAAATTGTTTTATGGTTAGGAACTTTGAAATGTCACGGCACTAAGAGTTTGCACAGGGAAATCTAAACACGTCAATCATTGATGTTAAATTCTCCCTTATCTGTGAGCCTCTTTTTACCAAGCCGTGCTGCAGATTAATATCCATCTTGGGCATTCACATGAGAGATCAAGTATGAATCCTCAAGTGGAGATGATTTTTTATAGGGGTCAAGAAGGTAATCCAATGAATGCATAAGACTTTGACATGGTGTGCACCGTGGTACACTGGAGGGCAACACCCTGACTTAAGAGAGGCAGCTGCTTCTCAGCTCTAGCTGTTTGTTGCTGTGTGGGAACACAGGTGCAGGGTTGCCAGATTTTCTCATTTTATAAGATCATCCAGAAATCCAGATTTTTATGTAAAATCTTAAAATCTTCCAGTCTTTACATTTCATCACCTCATTCCAAAAATATTGAAGCACGCTTCAGGTCTAAAAGCAGAGCCAGCTAGCTGCAATGCCTTGTGGCCCCTTATCATAGCAAAGGACAAAGTCAGGGAATTCAAAATTGACCTTTCATGAGTCTTTCTGTGGTTGTAATTCGATGATTCTGTAATTTCTTATCCAGAGGTAAAAAGCTTTAACATTCCCCTTAAATTTCCATTAAAAAAAACAAAAACCAAAATGAGATATAAAATGCATACATGTAAAACCTGAACTATTTTCTTTTCCTGTTAAGTCCCAAGCATATGGCTAAAAACCTCCCCAAAGCAACAATTCCTAGTGGTTTGCCTGATGCAGTTTTCATGCAGATGTGGTTCCCTTAGTCAGTGTTTGGAGGTGGATTATTAGCCTCTTCTCCAGGACCGAAGAAAGATGGATTATAAGGACCGCTGCCCTTTCGTTAACACACACGCCCAGCCTGTCATTTTCCCCCTCGCTAAGAAGCCATTTGCAGAGGGAACATCTTCAGTATGTGCAGTTGGTTAAGGCTTCACAGATATTTCCACTGAATTGTTACCAACAAAACCTTTACTTTATGAATTTTTGTTTTATTACTTTGCTAAAGCAAATACCCTCTGAGAAGACGTGCGGTATTCCACTTCAGTCACACACTGTGCTAGAGCGCTGTCTCTCTTTTTTTTCCCTTCTAAAGAAAAGTCATAAATGCCAACTTATAACACAGTGCATTTCTTTCATTGTGTGTTATTGTCCGTCCTACTTCTCACTATGAACAGGTAAGCTGGACTTTTGATTTGAAAGGGGCTCAAGCCCTGCAAGTTTTTTGACCTATAAAATCAAATAAAACCTTCGTGTTTGGAGTAGATCTATCCAATTACGCTTGACCCTTTGCTGTCTTTTCTGAACATTTCCCTACTTGCTTTTTCTGTATAAACGGTATCAGAAAAGTAGATTTTGTGTGATAGGACTGACTTTGGTGCCTTCTGATCTGAGGACTTCCATCCAATAGGCTTGGGTCCTAGGCAGAGATGCCGGAGTGTCCACCGTGACCCACCTGGCCAGAGAGGGGTTAGATTAGGAATAGTATTCTGGGGAGGGGTCCAAATCTCTGCTGCACTCTACTCCTTACCCTACATTTTCCAGGGGACTTTGACATCTCTTTCCTATGGCAAATAGCATCCCTACCTTTAGGAAAATGATCTCCCGGTGTCTTGTTGCAAAGGGCAAATGAGTCTCTCCCAGCCCTGGTTTTTGCAGACTCAGCCTCACAGGGCACAAGCCTGAAACGCAGTTGCTCACGCCCTGTGTTTACTTTTATTTCCAGCCACATCTGGAGGCCAAAATTCATAAGTTTATTGCCAAGCCTTACAACAGTTTACTGAGTTTGTACGTTAAGAGAAGGGGGAAAAAATGCTCTCTTGACTCGTCGAGTGTAAAATGGATGGAGAAACCGATGGGCAGACCATAAACCCCAACCGTGTTTATTAACATCTGCGGCCTGCAGACGGGGAAGGCGTGAGCGGGCTGTGTTTGTCTTGGAGGTTTCGCCCAGAGAGCTCCGTGGTGTACTCTCCGTATATATACAGCGAGGCATCTTTTTAACCCACCAGAGACCAGGGGAGGGAAACAAGGGCTGTTCAGAGGTGGAGGACCACAGGTCCAACAGGGGCAGCGCGGGGCCGGGCACCGGCCGTGTTTACAATCAGGGCAGTGCAGTGGGTGGGCCAATTCTTGTGACGTATTTGAGGCTTAAAAAACGATCATAAATCTGGTGTCTGTCAAACAGGGTTGGCATTTTCTTTTCACAACCAGGTTTTGTGTGACCAAAAAAAAAAAAAAAAATTTTTTTTAAATTTTTTTTTTTAAAACAAGAAATCCTCTAAACTCCTGGGAAGAGGGTCCACCTACCTAGCATCCATAGTCGAGACAGAACACCCCCCCCCAAGAGCACATTGAGTGTGTTGCTGGAGGCTGTAGTCTCCCTTCTCTGCTGGAGAAGGGTGTCTACACTCTTTTTTGCATTTTTACTGAGACGTTGGGGTGGGATGGCAGCGCCACATGGACCGAGACCTGAAGCTCTGTGTTCAGCAATGTGGTTTTTGCCAGGGATTTGCCCAGTTTGCTTTGGGTCCGACGGGAGCACCCTAAACAGGCCAAGAGCTCCTTTAGGCCGCGGCTCCTGTGCCATAAATAAAGCGGGAACCGAGGAGCAGTTCTGTGGGGCCCCAGGATGGGGGAAGGATGTGCTGTTTGTGGCCGCCAGCCACACGCCCTCTGAGTAGGGAGAAATGTGCTGGGGATGTCCTTTTAGCAGACAGTTTGGCTCTCGGGTACCTCACGTCTGAGGTGAGTCCGCCAAAGAAAAGGGCACTTTTTGTGGTCAGAGCCTGGGGCTTGGATGGAACCCTCGGACGGAGGGAGTGTGTGCCCGGCGAAGGCGTGGCCCACCAAGGAGGAGAAAAACCCCCCTGTCTGTGCGGAGCGCGGCTGCCAGGTCTCTCCGCGCAGGGAACAGTGAGCGACTGTTGAAGAGCTTGGCCTGCCCTGGCGTCCAGGTGTGCCCCGGCCAGTCAGGTGTGTCATCTTGTGAAAAGAAGCATGAGGCCCTAGCGTCCACTTGCCACCCACCTCTGCCCAGAGCCCTCCAGATCCTTGGGAAGCACCCCTTTCAGGATCAGCAAGCGCCCCATGGGACTTGGGTGGGGTGGGGGCTTCCTTCCCCTCCTCACTGCACCAGATTGTTCCCTGGTGGGCAGTGTCCCAGCTGAGCTTCGGGCCAGGGGATCTGCAGAGCTCACTCCCTGCTTTTCAGGGCTTTTTTCCTGGCCCCTGGCCACACTTGACTGCTTGGGTATTTGGGCAGAATTGTTCAAGGGTGTGAAACCAACGGGGCCAAGAGGGAGGCTGGGGCTCGACCCAGTGGGGTGGGATTTCCCTGTGGGCTGGGGTTGAAGGGCATAGACATGCCCCCAGCAGGGACCCCTGGAAGAAACCTAACCACTGAGATGCCAGTACTTTTCCATCGGTGCGTGGGGCAGGGAGGAGGAGGACTTTGAGCCCCACTGACCTGGCAGCCTAGGGATTTTCCGGGCTTGCTCTGGGGAGGTTATCCCAGCTGGGGGACTGGGAATCAGGAAGCGTTCATTTTACTTTTTAAAATTTTAACCCGGCTTCATACTTATGGCGGTAAGATGTTGAGTGGACATGCTGGAGCCCCATCAGCATCTTCGTGCTGAGCCACGAGGGACAAAGGTGCCCCAGCAAGATGAGTTACCCAATGAAGGCAACATGCCACAATTCTGCTTCCTTCACTCAGAATGTGTTGTCGTGCCTCTCAGCTCAGGGGTAGCTGCTAGAACGAGGACTGCTCTCCTGGGCTGTCTGTGTTTCCTACTTTACCTCAAGGTCATGTCTGCAGTTTGTAAAAATGAGTGTTCCCTAGCCTTGTACCTTCACGGATCTTGTGTTCTCCTAGTTCCATTTTTTTTTAAACTTGTTCAGAATTTCTGCTTTCTGCAGCGTGGCCTTGGAGCTGGGGTCCACCCCAGTTATGCCGGGGTGCAGCCAGCAGGCAGCTCTCTGGAGCAATTCATACAGTTCACTTTGTCTTATCCTTCGGGTTGCAGCTTGGTATCATTTCCTCTGGGGGCCTTTGCCGTCGCTATAACGCTCTTCCCACCCTCATATCATTCTTCTTTGCAGAAATGTCACGATTTATAATTGAATGTTTGTGTTTATTTGCTTATGCCTTATGTCTCTGCCTGGAACACATGCCTCACAGGCAGAGGCTTGTGATGTCGCCTTCATCCCTGAGGAAGCCCCAGCTCCCAGCGTAGCATCCCACACTGTAGATGCCCTGTCAGTATTTAAGCCTCTAGGATGGGAGCTGGGGGATGGGATATTTGGCAAAATAAACCCCACCTGCTGTTGGGCAGTTGTGCTTTCTGGGTTCCTAAGTTCCTGTTGACTCTGAATTGTACTTGGCTACTTCCAGAGAAAGGAAGGAATGAAAAAGAATTTTTATTTAATGTTCAAGCCTGATTATTGATCTCTCAAATTTACAGTGCGCTTAGAGATGTGGGATTATGGTGTATTTATTTTAGGAGGAAAAAACGCAAGCAGGATCGTGAGTTCTGTTTATTGGTGGTGGTGATTGTCACCACAGAGCTGAATGGTTGATTTAGGGGCATTTTTCTTAACCACTAAGGTATGGTCTTCTGCTTTCTCGACAGGTGTCTAGAAGTGCTGGGTTCTGACTTGGTGTTGGTATCGGATGAATCCCTAGTTCTTTCTAGCATTGATTATGTGAGAGGTGGCCCCAGCTGCCTGTGGCCACTCTGCACATGACTGTGTTGATGCTTTCTACAGACAGGCTCAGAGGGCTTAGGTGTTTGTCACTCACCACAGCATCTCTTTAAATGCCTTTGCTTTTGGTCACGAATTCTCAAATGCCTAGATGTTGGGAACTTTGGAGTCTTCTCCAAGTCTCTTCGAATAGCCGGAGCCTTCTGGTTGAAAGGCCCAGTTGGTGTGAATGTCTGCACAAGAGGCCTAGGACATTGCTAGGGAAAGCCCAGTGTGAATTCTGCAGGTCCTGAGGTCTGGTTGATAACACCTGGCCTGGGAGACCTGAATTTTAGGCTTGGCTTTGGCCTTCCTTTATGCCAAAGTTGGGCACCCATATTTCATTCACTGTAAATAACCAAAGAAAAAACAATGTGCAAATAAATATCTAATGTATGCAATTTGTAAAGATATAAATAAGGCAGACATGTAACAGGCTCCTAAGCCACGTAGTGGTAAAAGTTACAGCCTCGGTTCTCTCAACAGTCTCTTGACCATAGATACAATGTTAAGTCTTGCCTGTTACTCATTGGAAGTAGCCTGGAATTTGATGGGGGAAGAATTGGACTCTTTCACATCTTCATACACACAAGACGGTAGAATAATCTCCAGCCCCATGCTACATGGAGGAAGTTTGTGGGAGTGGGATTTCTTAAGGTGAAGCTCTGAAATGTTTCACCTTCAACCAACAACAGGGAAAGATGAGTCGGTTAGGGACCATGCCTGCAAGAGGCATCCATCCTAACAGGGACAGAAAGATAGATCTACAAGTTCTTGTAATACTGGACATTTGTAGGAGCCATGAGGGTTGCAGGCAGATGTGGGGGCTCTGAGTGGCCAGGTAGAAGGAGATGAATATATACTAAGGAGTACTGGAAACCAGAAGTGCTAAGTTTGTATTGATGCTACATTAATGTGAAATTCTACCATTTCTCTGTGAAACATTTAAGGCAGTTGGCATACCCAAGTCTCCTCCCCAGTTACGAACTTGACCTTTCACTTACATAAGTTGATAAAACTTTGCCCGTGTCTTGGTTTAATGCATGATTCCGCAGCCACGGAGGTGGGCTATGTCCAGTTTCAGCCCTGGGAGGCAAGGCTTGTGTTCATTCCGTGCTCCCTTACACGCGTGCTCCATAGTGTGCAAACTGATACTCTGTGAGAGGCTGTTTGGCCGTGTGCTTGGGGTTTCTGAGACTTTTGGCAGGAAGGTTGGACCTCTCACTTTGCTCTCCACCTCCTTCCTCCCGGACTAATCATGCCTGTCGACGGGCTGGCGGGTGTGCGGCCCGTGTCCCGACAGGTCCCATTTCGGAAGCCTGACATGCGATGACTGAGGCTCCCATCTTTGTCTTAGCTCCGACTCTCGGTTTAAGTAACCGTTTCTGAAAATCACATTCCAAACAGGGCACAGAAGCCAGTGGCGTCTCACACAAGGATTCAGGCTTGGGGTTCCCGGCTGCCCGGTCCTGAGCGGGGCTCATCGTCGTGTGCTCCGGGGTGGCCTCGGGATCAAAAGAGCCAAGTTAAACCGCCTTCTGATTGGGCTCCTGGTCACAGCACGAGGCTTTAAAACCAGCTGAGCCTGGCAAAGAAGGTGTCCCATTATGGGGCTTCAGGATTTCGGTTTAATATTTTAAAATATATCTAAGATTCTCTCCAGGTCTCAGTTAAATACTTCTTTTCTGTTAGGATTTTCTGATAAACCCAAAGAAACCCTCAACCATTGCCCACACATGATTTCCGCAAGTAAAGTAATGGTCCTTTGGCTCCTGGCTGGCCTTTCTTCCGAAATCGCAGCTCTTCGGCCTCTCCCCCACCCCCCAGCTCGGTTCTCAGTGTCCCCAGACATCCCAGGCAGACAGGAAGGACGAGGAATGATGGTTCAGATTTTGCCGATGGAGATGATAAAGCCGCGTAAATGCAGGCCCGAGGCCACGCTGTCCCTGGACTCCCTGGAGGTCCCTCTCCCTTGCTTGTCTGACTTCTAGCACAGCCAAGCACCTCCCCGCGGCCTCATTTGGACACGGCCTCTGCCGAGTGTCCTCACTTTCTCTCCTGGGCGACGCACTGATCGCCTCCTGTCTGCCTGCCTGCTGGTGTGCGTCATTGAAGAGCTATAAAACCTCGGTGCCCGAGATTGTGCAGCTGAAGAGTGCCAGGGTTGTCATCCGTACCGGATATGCCCAGTGTTCTCTTTCCAATAACCAAGGTGACCTTTTGGCAAATGACCCCTGCAGCCATCTCCTTCCTTCCCAGCCCAGATGCCCCCACCCCACAACCCAGGGATGCGGGCGCCACCTTCTCCCTCAGCCTCACTGTGCACATTGAGCATGTTTGTATATTACACACATATATATAAAAATATATACACACATATATAATCCATGATAATCCATATCGCAAAGTATGTACATTGGTTGGTATCAGCTTTCCTACGAGGTTTCCGACCCTGGGGAGCCTGGGACCTGCCTTCTCTTCCTTGTATTTCTGGTGCCTGGCGTGTAGCAGGTGCTGGGCCAACACTAAGATGCCTTTGTGGTGAGCCGGTGATTTTAGATAGAGGTCTTTGCCCGCCTGTGTCTTTTCTTTTGTTGTTACAAGGTTGCTTGAGGGCTTCGTGATGGTTTTTGTTGTTAAGAAAAGCTCTTCCCTGGAGGGGTGTGTGGTTGCTGCCAGTTGGCTGCAGTGTGGTCCTGATGGTGGTGCCCTGGGGGCGGGGGCAGTGTGAGCCTCCACGCAGACCTCAGGCCTCCCCCTGGCCGCCATCTGCAGGACACCGAGGGTGGGGGGCCGGCTGGAGAGTGAGGCTGGGGCGCTCACTGTGGCCTTTCCAAGAGAACCCATTTGTCTTGCCATAGAAGACTTCTCGGCATGGGCAGGCTTATGTGTCCAGTGGAAAGCTGAGGATGTTTAGTCCTCAGAATGAGCAGTGGCTTTCAAAGTGGGTGCCCTGGGACCCTGCTGGGCCCTGGGGAGGCCTCAGTGGCACCTGGGGAAGCAGACACCGGAGCAGTGTGCGAGGTCCAGCTGGCCACCCTCACGCCAGCCAGGCCACATCCAACTCTGTTTCCACTGACCACTGGGGTTCTGTATTAGGGTTTCTTAGGGACGAGGGAGGATTTTTAAACTAATGCAAATATAGCATTTATTATACTGCAGATGCTATTTTAAGTGCTTTATGAATCTTAGTTGATTCAACCCTCAAGACAGCCTTATAGGTAGGTATTATTATTATACACATTTTTGACAGATGAGGAAACTAAGGCACAGAGAAATGAAAGCATTTCTCCAAGGCTTATAAACAGTGGAGGTGGGATTCAAACTCATACGATCGGCCTGATTCTGGGTTTTGTGGCTTTAAAGAAATAGGCTGGAGAACCGTCGAGGTCAGTCCACTCTGCCTCCTGGCTCCTGAGTTTGCTGAGCCGGCACCACTGCCTTGGGTGTAGGTTCAGGAGTTGCCCGTGTCTGGTAGGGAGGGTGACAACCTGAGCGCCTGGGGTAGGGGCTGGAAGGTCCTGCCGTGTGGCCTGGGTGTTGGGGGAAGGAGGTGGAGGCCCTGCGGCCATGTCCCCCCTCCCCAGCCCAGACACCGACCCAGGCCGAGCTGTACAGCTATTAAGTGGGCATTTGCCAATCAATAAATCAAGGCACCTGAAAAGTGAACTGGGGAACCACACTGGCTTTTTCCCCTACTTGATTAAAACAAACAACATTGTGAAATGTCAACCTGTCAGTCGTTTGGAAAGTTTGCAGCATGGAAAGGCGATTACCCAAATGACTTTTTAAAAGTATGAGAATTTGCCTGGCTGAACAGTTTTTAATTAATGCCGTGAGTTAACGTTAATAACTATTCATAGCTCGGTGAGCTGGGCCTGGGGTGGGTTTAGGAAACATTTGGTATCTCTGGCAGAGGCAGATGTTGACCTGGCTGGCAAGGGGGCCTGTCGGCAGCTTCTGCAAACCTGGGGTACCGCAGGGTCTGGTTCAGCGTGCAGGTCAGAGAGGACGCGGCTGTTTGCAGTGAGGGTGTGGGCTTTCGCAGCATCATGAGAGTTTTGTGTTAGCATAAGTGTTGCCGCTGCCCAGGTGGCCCCTAGGGCTTAAGGTCTTCCCAGTGTATCCCCCCGACCCCCACCCAATTCTGGCAAACAAGCCTCTCAGGGGATTCTTTGAAAAAAATGTTGCTTGGGGGTCACACCGTTTACTTACCTCCCTGATTTTCTGTGATCTCATTTTTCCTTAAAATATCATTGGAAAAGTGTTTTTGAGTTGAGCATTTTATTTTCCATTTAAACACGGTGAGACCGAGACACAGGGGCTAAGGCTTGGCATGAGGGTGGTGGACCTGGGCCTAGGACACCTTCTGTGGTCCAGCCCTCCGCGGGCTGGGAGGGGTGCTCAACCACAGTGACATCACGGTCCCCGCCAGGGGCTGCTCTGCCTCTGTTTTGCCCGTGGGGATGGATGGATGCCGTCTTCAGTAGGTATCCCTAGGGGCAAAGATGTGGTTTTAAAAGAGAAAACCCCCGTGGGCTCGTAAACTTTTGATATTTTTTTAAAGCACAGCGGGTTGGGCTGTGTCGT
>RJWJ010011409.1:0-44446 GCA_004363605.1 Indri indri
TCCTGCTTCTGCTTCCCAAAGTGCTAGGATTACAAGAATGAGCCACCACACCTGGCCCTTTTGCCCATTTTTAAATTGGGTTGTTTGTTTCCTTATTGTTGAATTTTAAGAATTCTTTGTATATTTTGGGACACAAGTCCTTTAACAGATATATCTTTTGCAAATATTTTCTCCTAGTCTGTGGCTTTTATTTTTATTTTGTTTATTTTATCTATTTATTTTTTAAGATAACTGCAATCTCATGTTCAGAGTGGCTTTTCTTTTCATTTTCTTAACAGTGTCCTTCATGGAGTAGAAATTTTTAATTTTAATAGAGTCCAACTTATCAATTTTTTCTTTCAACAATTTTGCATTTTGTGTTGTATCTAAAAACTCATTGCCAAACCTAAGGCAATCTAGATTTTCTCCTATGTTGTCTCTAGAAGTTTTATAATTTTGCATTTTACATTTAGGTTTAAGATCCACTTTGAGTTAATTTTTGTAAAAGTTGTTGGCTGGGTGACGTGGCTCATGCCTGTAATCCTAGCACTTTGGGAGGCCAGGAGTTTGAGACCACCCTGAATAAGAGCGAGACTCTGTCTCCAAAAAAAGAACAAAACAAAAACTCTAAGCATATTAATCATAGTTCTTTTAAATTCCTAGTCTGATAATTCAAAAATCTCTGTTATATCTAAGTCTGGTTCTGATGCTTGCTTTGTGTCTTCAGATTGTGTTTTCTCCTGCGTCTTGACATGTCTTGTAATTTTTTGTTGAAAGCCAGACATGATGTATTGGGTAATAGGAACTGAGGTGGATAGGCTTTTAGCATGACATTTTATGTTTCTCTGGCTAAAGGTCAGGCTGTGTTTACTATTTGCTACAGCAGTAGTTGTCAGAGGCTTCAATTTCCTCTAGTGTCCTTCTTATTGTATCTTCTGTTGTTTTCAGGTTCCCCTAGAAACTCCTTCTTAAATAGGGTTTGGGCCTCACAGTTCTTTCATTTGTAATTTACTGTTATTATGCAGAAACCTACTGAAGTGGTGGTAAGGTGTGGGGGAAAGAGGAGCATTCTATAGTCCTATGACTGGGTCTTGGTCTTCTAGTGAGCCTGTAGCCATGGACTTTGACCTTCAGAAGTGATTCTTTTTCCCTCTTTAATTGAGACAGGAAGGCTAGAGGGGGCTGGAGTTGGGTAATTTCCCTTCCACTAAGTTGGATAAGGTTCTGGTGAAGTTGATGGGTATATCTTTGTTGTGGATAATGCTCTAGGTATATTTCAAAATGGTTACTTTTCCCCTCCTTCTGGCTAAACATGAGACTTTTCTCTGATCTTCATTAAGAGAACTAGGGATAGGGCTTCTGGAGGTAAAGCCCATGAAAGTGTGAGGGGCCCCCTTAGACTGGGCCCCTAGGAATTTTTAACTCTCAAGCTAGTCCACACTCAGCCTCCAACAATTCAGTGAAGTTACCATTTCAGTGTTCCTGTCAGTTACAGGCTCCAGCAACTTCTCCTCCAGGTAAGCTGATCTGTATTCTGTATATTTGCCTGTCTCTCCAATTTTTGGGGTGGTAATTTGTCCTTGCGCTTCAATCCTTTCATGGATATAAGAAAAACAATTGATTTTCAGCTTGTCCAGCTTTTTTCTTCTGGTAAAGGTGGCAGTGATGGCTTTGAAACTCTTTATATGTCAAAGTGGAACCCGAAAGTCTTGGTTGTCATTTTTTATTCTGCTCTCTTTTATAAATTTCTGCTAGTTTAAGCTTCAGGTTAGACCTCTTTTGTTTGTTGTAGATCAGTTGGTTAATTCTATAATGCATAATGATGACAATTTGCACCAACAATATCTTTGATTTCTAATTTTCTATATTAAGGCTCTAACTCAAATTATTCACATATGCTGAATAGTAAAGCTACTTTACTTTTTTGGAACTTTACACATTATTTTCTTTTTTTTCTGAAGGAAAATGAAAGTGGGTGGGGTAAGTGAGTGGGGACATCTTTTGCCCTGCTTAAGTGGACTGCAGTAAAAACATTTAAGAACCACTCATCTAGGATATGTTTGAACCTGGAATCCCAGGGTGACAATTGACCCAAGGGCACGCTGGTCAACAAATGTCGATTATTATGAATATTTTTGAAGCCCAAGAATGGCAACTGAAATTTGAAAGAATGTGGCAGACTGGGAAATTAGACATTGAGTTCTTACATCAATATCTACCTTAACTTGATTTGTTTTTTTCTTAGAGGGAAGGGATGCCTCTTGGCTCAAACTCCTGAAATGTAGATGCTCAGTGCCTGGGCATTCACTGTCCGGAGATATCACACAGAAACCACATCAGAAACTGTGGGAAAGCATGCCTAAGCCTTTTAGAGATGTGTTAAGTGTCTACTCTGGTGAGTAGACTCTATGTGAGTCTACTGGCACATTCCTAGGCACTGAGGAGTCAGGTTACCTGGATGTCAGTGTCCAAATCTCTCTAAAGCCCCTGCTGACCCCACCTCACCCTACTGCATGCTCTTCTGGATGCCCCATCTCTCTTGGGTGCAATGGGAATGAAGAATGTGAGGTGGAAATTGTTATGAGATGTAGCCTCCTTCCTAGGGAGCTGGTGTCAGAAGGACTGGCGCTCTTCCTTCCTCCTCCAGCCGCACGGCACGGTGGGACCTCCTCTCCCTACACTACATCCCTTAAGCAAGCTGTGACTTGAGGTGAGCAGTGGACACCAGCATTTGGTGGTAAGTAGTTCTACTCTAATAGCTTAGCATATTTGGGTCTTCCAAGGATGAGTTCCTATTCTCCACCCCTGAGGCTAGGAATGGAAATGAAAAGCAGCACATGTATCAGAAAGCACCCCCCCGCCGACCCCCAGAGACAGCTGGGTGCTCCCTGGCTTGTCCCTTACTTGATCTGTGGCATTAAGGACACTGCCTCTCAGACTCAGTGTCTTCATCTGTAATGTGGGAATGAAAATCTTTCCTCTACTGGCTTGGCAAGGCTTTTGAGAAGATAGAATGGGATCATGTTTGCAGATTGTCAGGGGCTATACACACGAAGAGTATACGTACTAAAGAAATTGGGGGAGATGTCCCATTTTTTCCTGGCTTCTGTCATAATCAAAAGAGTGGCTGCTTAGAAGGTGAACTGAACTGTGGGTAGTGGCTTGCCCTCCTCCGAGCCCCAGTTCTCCATCCTGGCTCTGTAGGGCCTCTCTTCTCACTGCGAGCATCTTGCAGTGTTTGGCACAGAACACACACCAAGCTCTCCTAGCAGCTCCTCACTGCATTCTCCTTGCTTGACAGCTCCAGAATGGCTCTACACATTCCGCAGCTCAGCAAGCATCTAGCTGGGCATGAGGTTAGTATTAATATTTCCCTCCAAGTTGGCTGGAGTAATGACACGGGTAGCAGCCCATCTGATTGCCTCTTCATATGCCCCAGGGCTTCTTCTTTATAGAGTGTGGGAAACTTAGGGCCTCTAAGTCAGCAAGTCTGGAGTAACAGAAACACCTGTCTCAATACCCTCTTTTTTTTTTTTTTTTGAGACAGAGTCTCGCCTGGGCTAGAGTGCCATGGTGTCAGCCTAGCTCACAGCAAGCTCCAACTCCTAAGCTCAAGCGATCTTCCTGCCTCAGCCTGCCGAGTAGCTGGGACTACAGGTATGCAGCACCACACCTGGCTAATTTTTCTATTTTTAGTAGAGACGGGGTCTTGCTCTTGCTCAGGGTAGTCTCAAACTTCTGACCTCAAGTGATTCTCCTGCCTTGGCCTCCCAGAGTGCTAGGATTACAGGTGTGAGCCACCAAACCTGGCCCTCAATACCCTCTTGCACTGATTTTAACTGAGCTGTCAGTTTCAGAATCTATAAAATGTTGATATTTAGCATTTATTATGGTTTGTAGATTTTGTAAAATTAAGCGAGTTTACTTTTGTGTTGGAGAAATTATGCCCTAAACCACACAGGCAACGTGACCGTTTCCTGTCTACAGCCTGACCACATGATCCCTTTATGACACAATGAAGCTTCGAGGGGACGCTATGGGTGAGTCAGGAAAAGGGACCAGCTACCCAAATTCTCCAGCTAGTAAGGCTGTTTTAAGGACCCCCAAAGAATTTTCAGGCCCTTCTGGGATTTGCATCAAGTCCTCAAAGTGACCTTACCTTTCTGATCCAGGTATCTCCTCCTGTAGTTAGTAGGGTCCAGCTTTCCCACCCCAGCCTTCTCCTCCTTCATCTTCATCACTAGAAAGTAAAAGACGAACAGCCTCAAAATCTGTACGTTAGGATTTCAAGGACAGATGATCAGATCCACAATCATAATGGGAGACCTTAATACAGATGAAAAAAATTAAGATAAAAGGACATATAAACAAATTGAAGAATTATGCATGTGTGTGTGTGTGTGTGTGTGTGTATAATTTCCAAAAAATAGAGAACACACCTCTCTTTCAAGTACAAATAGAATATTTACAAAGAAAGTGTATATATTAGACCACAGGAAAGCCTTTATGAATTTATTATGTTGGCTGGGTGCAGTGGCTCATGCCTATAATCCCTACACTTTGGGAGGCTGAGATGGGAATTGCTTGAGGCCAGAAGTTTGAGATTAGCCTGGGCAACACAGTGAGACCCCATCTCTACTTTTTCTTAAAAAGTTAAATGTATTATGCTTTTGTGGCTTACATATATAAACCAAATTTCCATTATGGTTTCCTATTAAGCCCATGATTAGAAATTATAGAATAGTTTTTTAAGAGGTTTTATCTTAACATTCAAGGATTAGATAAGTTCTACCTATGTAAAATGGCTCTCAAAAATAGGAACAAAAGGAAATCAGAGGCAGTAGGGACATGCGAAGACCAGGATGCAGGGTGGCGCTGAACATATACAAGGCGGTTAGCCCCCGGCCCTCTGCCTATTGGTCTCCTGGAACACTAAGGAAGCTCAGGCCCTCCAGGTGGGAGACTGGAGGGCTCACACACTCTAACACATGGGGGACCTCTAACACAATAGATGTTTCATCCAATTGCCCACTATAAGTCTGTCATCAACAAATCCAGCCCGGCTGCGTGGCAGCTGTTTGGTAGCTTGTCTCCAAAATAGGAACAGCCAGCCAAGAATCACCAGAATGACAGACACGAAAACAAATAGGGAAAGACGAAAAGAGCACCAGGATAAAACCTAACGGTCAACACCAGAGGCATTTAACAAGCTTCTCTTTCGCTTGTGTTTTCTTTAAACTAGCTAATCCACAGCCTCTGTGGAAAGCCTAAGGAATAACGCTAGTGCCAAGGACCTTAATAAAGACATATCACCCCAGATCCCCCTCTGCCTCTCTCTTTCTCTCTCCCCACCCCCATTCCATCTCCCCCTCTCTCCCCACTCACTGGTTGACCTCCCCGCTGCCTCCTGCCTTCCTATCATCCCCCCTCAGTAACCTCTAACTTCTCTGGGACCTGTATTAAATTTCTTCTGTTTCATGCATTTTGGTTTCACCTTTTCATTGTGTCTCACTTAACAACACACCAGAACTCACCTTACCTCTGGTCATGGCTCTTCTAGAAAGTGGCTATCTTGGCTTATGGCCACTCTCCAGAGAAAGAGATCTCAAGACCAAATTAGAGAAAATCACAACAGAGACAAGAAAAAACATTGTATTCATGACAAAAAGTAAAGTAGAATGCTATAAACCTGTAAAGAAACCTATAAACTTACAAAGAATAAGAAAGAACTCCTGGAAATTAAAAATATACTAAAAGAAAAATTTCAGTAGAAGAGTTGGAACATAAAGTTGAAGGAATATATCAGATAATAGAACACAAACATAAAGAGATTTTTAAAAATTAGCACAAAACAGGATAATTAGAGGACCAATCCAGGAAGCCCAAACATCAAAGTTATAGGAGTTCCGGCCGGCGCGGTGGCTCACCCCTGTAATGCTAGCACTCTGGGAGGCCGAGGCGGGCGGATTGTTTGAGCTCAGGAGTTGGAGACCAGCCTGAGCAAGAGCGAGATCCCATCTCTACTAAAAAAATAGAAAGAAATTAGCTGGACAACTAAAAATACATAGAAAAATTAGCCGCGCATAGTGGCGCATGCCTGTAGTCCCAGCTACTTGGGAGGCTGAGGCAGGAGGATCACTTGAGCCCAGGAATTTGAGGTTGCTGTGAGCTGACGCCATGGCACTCTAGCTGGGGCAACAGAGTGACACTCTGTCTCAAAAAAAAATAAAAATAAAATAAAATAAAATAAAATAAAATAAAATAAAATCTTCCTTTTCAAAAGAAGGCAGATACCTTATAAATGGAAGGTAGAAACAAGATCCTGCCCAGAAAAACATGCCCATAAGCTCCAGGATAGTGTTTGAAAAGTCAAGTTAGCCAAGGCTTGGGGGCATGGGTGGGGTGGATAACCACAAAAATCAGCAAAATATACCAAATTTCAGGCTATTAGGGACTAGCTGGGGAAAAAGGGAAAAGATGCAGGGAAAGAATGTTTTAAGCCATTGTTTTCTGAAAGATTGAAAAACGAATGTATTTTAAGAGTAGTATTGTGGTAACTCATGCTTGTAATCCTAGCGACTAAGGAGGGTGAGGCAGTAGGATCTCTTGAGCCCAGGAGTTTGAGGTTGCTGTGAGCTAGGCTGATGCCACGGCACTCTAGCCCAGGCAACAGAGTGAGACTCTGTCTCGGAAAAAAAAAAAAAAAAAGTTATAGGAGTTCCCAAAACAGAAATTAAAAAAAAAAATAGTGGAGAGAAATTATCAGGGGAATAACATGAGAACATTTCCCAGAACTGAAGGATTTTAACTTCTTGATTGAAAGGGCTTGCTCGGGGCTCATGAAAATTAATTTTTCAAAAATCAATTCCAAGTCACATCATCATGAAGTGTATCTGCATCTGGATAAACAGATCTTAAAAGCCCCCAGAAGAAAAAAATGTCACCTGCAAAGAATCAGACACAAGAATTGGTGTCAGATTTCTCAATAGCTACAGAGGAAGTCCCAAGGCAATGGAGTTATACCTCCAAAAGTGAGAAAAATTCATTTCCAACCTAGAATTCCAGTCCCAACCAAGCTATCAAACAAATGTAAGGGTAGAATGAGGACATTTTCAGCCATAAAATGTCTCAAAAATTTACCTCCTATGCACCTTTTTTCTGGAAGTGATTGAAGGAGGAATTCTAGGCTGATGCAAGAGCACAAAGAAAGGAATGTCACTCTGGGAAATGGGATTCACCATAAGACACTGACAAAGGAATGTCCCAGAAGAACTATGCAGCAGCCCAGAGAGCAAAGAGCACATCTTAGAGCAGCCTCGGGACAGGACGGCTCCAAGAAGAAACCTGGATCTGGGAAGTGGTCCTGATGTGTCTGCCGTTTTGAAAGAACAAAGCTCTGTCAAGAATAAAGTTAGAGACTGGTTCATTAGCCTACTCCTTTCTGCCCGTCGATGCTGTGGCGGAAGCATCGTTAAAGTCTCTCTTCCTACTGCCGTCATGTCTAAGTCAGTCTCCTAAAGAGTCCGGACAGCTGTGGAAACTCTTCATCGAAGGGTTGAGCTTTGAAATAGCTGATGAGAGTCTGAGGAGCCTTTCTGAGTGACAGCGAAAGCTCACAGGCTATATGGTAATGAGAGAACCAAGCACCAAGTACTCCAAGGGCTTTGGGTTTGTCACGTGCGTCACCGAGGAGGAGGTAGATGACCCCAGAATTTGAGGTCACACTAGGTAGATGGAAGAGTTGTGGAACCAAAGAGAGCTGTCTCCAGACAAGATTCTCAAAGACCACTTAACTGTGAAAAAGATCTTTGTTGGTGGCCTTAAAGAAGACACTGAAGAACAGCACCTAAGAGACTATTTTGAACAGTATGGGAAAATTGAAGTAATTTGAAATCATGACTGACCGAGGCAGTGGCGAGAAGAGGGGCTTTGCTTTTGTAACCTTTGACGACCAAGACTCTGTGGACAAGACTGTCATGCAGAAATACCATCCTCTGAAGGGCCACAGCTGTGAAGTAAGGAGAGCCCTGTCAAAGCGGGAGATGGTTAGTGCTTCCTTCACCCAGCCAATGACGTCAAAGATGCTCTGGAAATGGTGGTGATCATGGAGGAGATGTCAGTGGTCATGGTGGCTTTGGTGGCAGCTGTGGTGGTGCTGGATATGGTGGCAGTGGGGATGGCTACAATGGATTTGGTAATGATGCAAGAAATTTTGGAGGTGGAGGAAGCTACAATGATTCTGGCAATAATAACAGTCAATCTTCAAATTTTGGACCCATGAAGGGAGGAAAATCTGGAGGCAGAAGGTCTGTCCCCTACGCTTGTGGAGGTGGACACTTTGCCAAACCAAGGTGGCTGTGGCAGATCCAGTAGCAGCAGTAGCAATGGCAGCGGCAGGTTTTAATTACTGCCAGGAAACAAAGCGTAGTAGGAGAGGAGAGCTGGAGAAGTGACAGGGACGCTACAGGTTACAACAGATTTGTGAACTCAGCCAAGCACAGTGGTGGCAGGGCCTAGCCGCTACAAAGAAGTCATGTTTTAGACAATACTTATGTGTGTGGGCAAAAAACTTGAGGCTTGTATTTTTGACTAACTGTATAACAGGTTATTTCAGTTCTATGGAAAGTGTAAAGCATTTCAACAAAGGGTTTTTACATATTTTATATATATATATTTTTGGAGACAGAGTCTCGCTCTGCTGCCCGGGCTAGAGTGCCGTGGTGTCAACCTAGCTCACAGCAACCTCAAACTCCTGGGCTCGAGCAATCCTCCTGCCTCGGCCTCCTGAGTAGCTGGGACTACAGGCATGTGCCACTGTGCCCAGCTAATTTTTTTCTATATATTTTTAGATGTCCAGCTAATTTCTTTCTATTTTTAGTAGAGACGGGGTCTCACTCTTGCTCAGGCTGGTCTCGAACTCCTGACCTTGAGCGATCCTCCCTCCTCGGCCTCCCAGAGGGCTAGGATTACAGGTGTGAGCCACCGCGCCTGGCCTATGTGATAATTGTATCCTTGAAAATTAATGGTGAAATCTATTTGTTCAAAGTGAATCATGTTTAAAGTGCTCAGCAGACCTACAAAACAAAGAGCCCTTTAAGGTGATTCTCAAACTTGAGCAGGCATCAGAGTCACCTGGAGGGCTTGTTAACACAGGTTGCTGGATCCCAGCCCCAAAGGTTCTGAGTCAGTAGATCTGGGCTGGGGCCTAGGAATATGCATTTCCAGCAAGCTCCCAATTGATGCTGCTGCTGATCCAGGGAACATATTTTAAAAACCACTGTTTTAAGGAAATAACTTCCAATTTATATTTCCTATTACATTGGGTTATTTGGTGATTTTTAAACACATTAGCTGCCGTGCAAGTTGTATTTAACTCAGGCTAGTTTTGAGCCAGGGGCCTCGTGAAGCATATGTAACTCACACATCTCTTCACCTGGGGAGCCACAAGAACTATTTTTCAAGTTGCATATATTAATAACTCATGCACGGAAAACAATAAAAAATAAATTTTTCATTAAATTAGAAAGGATCGTTTTGTTTTCGAAGTTTTTATTCTAGTTTTGTAATAAAATACCGTGGCCCCAAGGAAAAAAATATTTTTTCTAGTGTGGCAGTATGTTAAAAGCTGCTGTCTTCCTCCTCCAGCATGGTGTGAAGAGTACAGAGAAGCCGAGTAACAGATCGCTATTCCCATAGGAACCACTTCCTGATGGTTTAAAGTAACTCCACCTCTCCCCAGCCCCAAGCAGGAAAGGCCATGTGACCCAGCCTGGCCAATCAAATGCTCCTCATTCCCAGCCACAGAGATTGGTTCAGGGATGATCCTGTCCAAAGCTCGGCCAATCAGAATTTTTCCCAGGACCTTTCTGCTTGATTCATGCAAAAGCACTGCTCACTCTGGCATTGCTAAGCTGATAAGCTTGGGAGTTACTATTTTGCCTGTCACATGGAGGGAAGCAGTCAAGAAAAGTAGAGAAACAGTACTGATGACGCTGTGACTCCCTGTGTCAGTTAATTCTGAACCAGCCTTCTCAGTTGTGTTGAGCTGTTTAATTCACTTTATTTTTTCTCATGTTTGAGTTGGGTTTCTGATGTTTGCAATCAAGAGTTCCTGACTAATACAAATGAAATAGAGTTTTCCAGCATGTTTTTAAAATGTGTTCACATTTGAAGTACCGTGGATTCTCAGATTGGAAAACAAATAAAAATTAATACAAAATGACGAGATATATGCAAATAGAGATGAGAACTGTACAAGACTATAGAAATATGGAGACACAATGTAGCTAATACTCAGGTAGGTGCATACCTCCCAGCTCTGGACTAGTTGAGACCGTCTCCCCATCACCTCCTCTGTGCTTGGTCCCACCTTCTCATAACTTGAGAGAAGCTCCCTTCCAGGAGTAGGCAGAAGTAGGAGAAGAACCCAGGCTACCCTAGATCATCTTCAAGGGAAACTATCCATATGAAACCGAGTGTTTGCCATATGGGAAGTGTTTGGATTAGCTACTGCTCTGATCGGCAGCTGTACTGCCCACAGTAAGAGTCCCCAACCTAACCTTATCTTCAGAGTTTCATAGAATTCATATTAATTGAATGTCAGATATTTCGCTTTTATTCTCTCATTTAATCCTCACTATAATTCAGTGAGGTACATAATTTCCGCCCCCATTTTACAGATGAGGAAACGGAGACTAAGAATTAAGTGATTTGTCATGGATCACAGAGCCAGCCACAGTGGAGCCAGGATTCAAATTGTATTCTTTTTGATTCCCAAACCCAAGGAAGGAAGGGAGGGAAGGAAAGAAGAAAAGGAGGAAGGGATGAAGGGTAGGAGGGAGGGAGGGAGAGGGAAGGAGGGAGGCCGGAGAAAGAGAAGTGAAGACATGGGAGATAGAGGGGGTCTGGTGTGGGTTTCTGACAATTTTCACTTCTGGGTTCCAGGCCCTTCCTAAGGCCTGGCTGAATTCCCGTCCACAAGACCTCCCAATGGCCTTATCATAAATCCCTCTTTTCTCTTCAGTTACCTTCAGCTGATTTGAGTTACTTGCATACAAAGAGTAGCACCCAGTACAACCACCCACTGCAATATGTTGTCAAAGAATTGTGCTAGCAACACATCAGCCCCTGCACGCAGCAAATGAAAGAACTTGTAACAGCAGCTTTTCCTACCGCCAGTCCCTCCCCTGCCCAACTAGCTCACCATTACTCTCCCACCCGTCTCTAGATCACAGCACACCTAGGCGTCGAGCGTGGCCTCATGCTGGGGGATCACACCAAATTCTAGTCTACTCCGAGTCGAAGGCCCGTTTCCATTTCACTGCCCTCCCACCAGCCTGGAATCACATCTGGAATCCCTGAGAATCCACAATCCACTGACAAAATCAACACTTTAAGCCTGTAAGACCAAGGACTAGAGAGCTACCCTGGCAAACATACTCAGGTCTCCCTGCCCAGGCATCCTTCATGTCCAAGGCAGCAAGGAATTGGGGATACAGTCTGCCTTAAAGAGGTACAGCACGTTTTAGCCATCAAAACCCTAGTGAATCATCTGGCCTTTGGGCACCCACCTCCTCCCCATCCACAAGGGCATGTCGGTTCAATCCAACAAATCCTCACTGAGTACCCACTTTGTTTCAGATATTTGCGTGAGACACTGGGAACAGAACAAAACAGTTTAATTATTAGGGAAGAAGGGCAGAATATGGTAATACATTCTTAAGGTTAGACATCCATGTCTCTGGAAGAAAAAATAACTAGAAAAAAAAAGGTTGTGCCACATCCATTGGTGAGCTTTTTAGGAGCTTCTCCTCCCACACTGTCTTTTAAACCATTTGACCTTGATACCTAAGAACTCTAGACCAGCCAACATGGTATCTGATGAGCCCCTCTGATAGCTCAAAGTATTTCAGAAAAGGACTTCCCCGAGGGCTTATCTGGGATTATTGTTTGAACTGAATCGACAAGAATGACACAGGGTCATGCTGGGCTTTAGAAAGCTAAGCTAGACACCAGGGAAAGGCCACCCTCCCAACCAGTGGCTTGTCCATTGCCTCGGGGCCCTGCAGACTGAAACTCGTGCATGCACCAGGAGAGAAAGGACAAAACAAGCAAACACAATATTCCTAAGCAAACTAACAGTAACAAAACCAGGTACTGTATCCAAAATTTAAAAACAAAAAATGTGTAATGCAAGGAGGCTAACCATTATTCTGTTTCTATCCCAAGATGTTACATTAGCAGATGGAATTTATTTTCCCATAGTTTTCTGGGGAAGAGGCCCATCTTAGGGTTTTTGTTTACTCCATAAATATTTTAGCCAGTCTCACAAATTTGGCAAAGACAACAGAAATTTACATGCCTAGAAGAGAAAGATTCTCCGTTCCACCAGATGAGGACAAGATAGAACTAACTCACCACAGTGTCAGATGGAACAAGTCTCCTGTTGTTTCTGTTCATTTGGAGTGAGGTTTTCCAACCCAAACCAGTGAACTCAAGACACCATGGTGATAAAAAACAGTATAATCTTGAAAGGAAGCAAATATTCAATGCTCATTTGGAGGATTTACCCTGCTTTCCTGGTATTTTCCTCAGTGTGTGAGAAGCTCACTCTTAAATACTCCGTGCTAGTGCCATGAAGCACATTTTCCCTTGTCTGCATAGCTCTGCCTACTCTCTCTGAAGCTGCAAACTTACCTTTGTGTTCTTAGCACTGGAAACCAGGATCCAAATCCGGGGGAGGCCAGAGTCACCTGCTCTGTTCCTGTTGGGTGGCAAGAAGGGCTCTCTGTGGTTCCCAGGCTGAACAGTATTTGGGGCATTGGAGATTGACTTCTGGGGCTCAGTGGCGGCTAGCCATGTGACCAAGGTAGGGGGAGGGACGCTCCTGCAGGGTCAGGGATGGATGCCTGGTTGACTGACAGACCAGGGTAGAGCAGGGTCTGAATAGAGCTGGCCATGATCATAGACAGATGTCTTTGCTTAAATTTCTTCTTGGATTTTAATTTGGTGATCTTTTTATGTCAGTGGTGTGTTCCAGCCTTGATTTTGAAATGCTGCTTTATCTCCCTGCATGGTTTTTATTCCAAATCCTTTTTGGATTCTGTCTTGGAAGAATATTAGAGCTGGAAGAGAACTTACAGAATGCAGCCCTACCCCCAAGGTTTCCCATTTTATATGGGGGAAAACTTAGGCCCAGAGAGGGGCGGTGGCATTTCCAGGAGCCCACAGACACCTGGGCCTGTTTTTACATGCTAGAGCAACCCCAGTTGGCTCAAAATTGCAGCTCGCTTGAATATCTCCAACTTTTAGATTGTTAGAACTTTGAGGAACACGGAGATACCAGTAAAGGATCTTATCACTTTGCAGGTACCTTGATGTGCAGCTGTCAGATTAGGGCATGGCTTAGAAATTGTTCCAGTCTATACTTGTGGTCAGCAAGTTTGCATAAACATGTGTATTTATTTTTAGGTATCTCTACCTCAATTTTCATAAAATGCTCCAGGATGATCTTTTGAGGGGATCAAGTGACACCAAAGCTGGAGACATTTTTGATCTCAAAGACCTTGAAGACCTCTTTAGACTAGAGCCATGTGGGTTACCTCCTAGTCCACACTTGCCTCTCCACCCAGAGATGATGTCTGCGGGCTGCCTGCTGACAGAAGGGGAGACATGGTGGTAATGATGAGGAAATGACAGAGGGGTTGGTTGTAGAAGTAGCAGGATGATAGTGGAGGTGTAGATGGAAGTGGCAAGGTGTAGACGGAGGTGGTGAGGCATAGATGGAGGTATGAAGTATGGATGGAGATGTGAGGTGTAGTTGGGGGTGTGAGGTGTAATTGGGGGTGTGAGGTGGAGATGGGGGTGTGAGGTGTAGACGGAGGATGTGGAGGAGCGATGGCGGTGGAGGAAGGAGTTAAAAGTCCTCCTGAATGGTGGAGCAGGAGATTCTTGTTACTATTATGCTGATAACCCTGGATGAAACTGACCTGCTGTGATTACATGGGTGAATGTTAAACCTCACCATTAAGAGTCTGGAGAACCTTATTCTATCCCCAGAGCTGTGTTACACCAAGGAAATCACTTCACCTCTCTGGGCTTCAGGGTTCTTGGAGAAGAGTTCGTACTTATTACATGGCTGTTGTGAGGGGGGACCTCTCTCTCTCCCTCCAAGCACTTTTACCTTGCCCTTTAATGTAGGAGCTTCTGTTCTTTCTGAAGTCTTGAGAAAAGTACTCTCCACTTACTTCTCTACCTCCTAACTCATCCTACCTAGCAGAGGACGAGTGGCTCATGTGCTCGGAGAATTGAGGGGAGTAAAATGGGCATGTTTCATGGCTCCGAGTCTGCTGGGCTCCCTCCTCCTGGGAACTGCCTGTCCCAGAGCAGGCCCATGCTCCCCTCCTCTCCTCTCTCTTCCTGGTGAACTCCCTAGGGCAGCTTCTCACCTTGTGGGACAGGGGGGTCTTCCAGTCTGGGAAGATAAGTTTGATTCATGGAGTAAAGAATTAGGAAGCCCAATTGTATATTCCAAACAACACTCTCTAATCAGCCTTATCTGGTATAAGTTGATTTTAAGTTCTAGCTGCTTGACTTCTGTGTCTCATTTCTCATTTGATTCCAAGCACAGAGGGAACTTAAAGATTGTAAACAACTATCACCTTCCAAGTCCAATACTGGTGATGAATTAATGAAAGTGGGTTGGTCTCAATCACCTCTTTTTTTTTTCTGAGACAGAGTCTCACTCTTGACCGGGCTAGAGTGCCATGGCGTCAGCCTAGCTCACAGCAACCTCAAACTCCTGGGCTCAAGCGATCCTCCTGCCTCAGCCTCCCGAGTAGCTGGGACTACAGGCATGAGCCACCATGCCCGGCTAATTTTTTACATATATATTTTTAGTTGTTCAGCTAATTTCTTTCTATTTTTTTAGTAGAGACAGGGTCTTGCTCTTGCTCAGGCTGGTCTCGAACTCCGGAGCTCAAACAATCCGCCCGCCTCGGCCTCCCAGAGTGCTAGGATTACAGGCGTGAGCCACCATGCCCAGCCTCAATCACCTCTTAAGTTTTCTTCAAGCTCTAATAATATCCTGTGATTCTATGAGTCTAAGTGGTCTTGTCTCTGGAGCAGAACAAACATATATTGATGGAGCTGGGTCAGGTGTTGAGACTCTCAATGAACAACTCCATTCTTTGTTACTTTTCAACCCACTGAAGACCTCTGATCTTCAGACATCTTCCTCTTCTCCCCATATACCAGCCCCTCATGGCTTCGTTTACTTCCCTTCTGGTCTGGACCTCAGGATGAACCCCTTCCTCTCTTCCCTCATTGGTACTTTGTAACCTCTTATTCATGCCCTGCCGCTCTTTCGGTCTACATCAGCCCACCTATTGACCTTCTTCTCCTGGCCTAAGCTCTCTTTCATCTCTGGGGAAAGCCTGTCTTCAGTGAAGGAGAACAAAGGCAATACACAGAGTGGCAGAGGTGTGTGTGTGTGTGTGTGTGTGTACGTGTGTGCAGTGGGAAGGAGAGGGAGACCTAGGCTCCTGATGCCTATGGCCAACTCCATTCCAGCCCTTCCTCATGGTTTAGTATCATGAGCCAAAAAATGTTGAGAGAAGATCTGGCCACCCCTTTTCTCTCTTCTCCTTGTCCTCTGGCCACCTTCCATGTTACAGCAAGGACATGCCAAGCCATCCACACAGCTGGCTTTGGCAGTAGAATAAATGCTTGGGGGTGTTTTCAATCCTGCCTCACCCCCAGAGAGGGAACAGCTGAGACCCATGTGCTGGCTTGGGTGAAACGGAAAGGGTTGACCCCTTCTCAGCCAGAGATATTTCCCCACCTCCTACACCCCACACTTGAGACATTTGGCAATGTCTGGAGACATTTCTGGTTACACTGGGGGGAGGGTCACTCCTTGGAGGGAGGGTACTTCTGGCCTCAAGTGGATAGAGGCCAGGGATGCTGCTAACATCATACTGCAGCCCCTACAACAAAGAATTGTCCAGCCCCACTTTCAATGGTGTCATAGGCAAGAAATCCTGGGTTAGATCATTCAGGCTCCTCTGGTTCCAGGCTCTAACCTAAGCAAAAGGAGCACTTGACATGGGCCCATCTCACTCACCAGGGCTCTACTGGGAGGAGGAGCCAAAGATTCTCGTACAGTGGGCTCTCTGTATCTGCGGGTTCCACATCCAGGGATCCAACAACAACGGATCAAAAATATTGGAAAAAATTAAAATAACAATACAACAATAAAAAATAATACAAATACAAAAATACAGTATGACAACTATTTACATAGCATTTACATTGTGTTAGGTATTATAAGTAATCTGGAGATGATTTAAAGTATATGGAAGGAGGTGCGTAGGTTCTATGCAAATATGTGCCATTTTATGTAAAGGATTTGAGCATTCTCATATTTTCGTATCCCCTGGGGATCCTGGAACCAATCCCCACTGTGGCTACAGAGGGATGACTATAACTTGCAGCGTTTGACCTCTGTGCCTCCATTTAGCCTCCTTTGGATACCTGGCGGACGAGGGCGGCTGCTCACAGAGACAGAGTCCTTTCCGTCTGCTGGCTAAATGCCATCTGAACCCCACCTGGGTTCAACATCCAGACAGGGTTCAGGCAGGTTTGACATAGCACCCTGGCATGGGCAACGTTCCAGGAAGAGAGAAGCTCCCCACCCTGGAGAGATCTGCAAGGCTTAGGCCCTTGTTAGTGGGACTAGGATGAATTTGGGGCCCCTGCAGCTTTATCTAAAATTTTTACCCACAAGAAGTTCCCCATGAGCTGGGTGAGACTCACTCTAGTATGTACAATTTTTGGCCTCCAGATTGTTTGTGCCAAGCTTTGGCAGGTGGTACAACTCTGGCTGCCCCAGATTCTTGTCCACTTTAGCTGCTTTTGAACCGTATCCAGGGTTGAGAAAGGGACACACTGTGATGGTGTCAGAACTCTGTGGAGAGGTGGAAAAAGATGAGCGATATCTTAAAGAAGCTGAGAGACCATAAGAGGCTGAGCCCAGGTGTTGCTGTGGATGGGTCCTCTCCCTTCACCATCTCTACCTACTCTCCAAATGCTGCTGTGGCCTGGGGCCTTGGCTCCCTCTGCACCAGCTACAGTGCACGTCTGGCTGTTCCTCTAACACCTCAAGCTCATCTCCACCTCAGGACCTTTGCACTTACTGTTTCCCCAACCTTCAGCATGACTTGCTCCTTCACGTATTCAACTCTTTGGTCAAATGCCATCTACCAAGAACACCTTCTCTGACCACTCCATCTAAAATGCCCCTCACTGGTCCTTAACTCTGCTTTGTGTGTCTAAATGGCATTTCTAGCCAAAACTATATCATGTGTTTGTTCATTTATTGTCTGTTCATCTAATATGGCAGGGACTTTGTCTTGTTCTATCTCTGATACCTAGAATAGAGCCTGGCTCATAAATGATTAGGTTCGAATCCTGGCTCCACTACCTGTGGGATCTTGGCAAGTTATTTTTTTTTTTCCACTTCAATTTCCTTAACTGCAAAAATGGGAATTTTAATCATATCTACTTCAAGGGTTGTTACCTGAATCAGTGTATTAATATACGGAATCTTAGGTTGATGTCTGGCCCATAGGGAATAATTAGTATAAACTAATAATATTATTATAATTATTACACTCCCAGGAAGCTGGCAGCATGTCTGTTCCGAGGATGGGCAGGGGATGAGGGGTATCCCCGCAGCTTGCGGGAGTGGAACGGTCTTTGCGGCTTCCCCGGGAGCCACGTGCTGTTCTCGCCTCTCCCCGCTCTCTGCTGCCCTCTGGAGGTCTCCGGTGGAGGCAGGCAGAGAGCCGCTGTGGGTGACGCCACAGGTGACGTATTAGTATTTCCCACGGAGAAGAATGATGCTTTGCTGGATGACATCCCCCTACATAAGCGCGCCAGACTCCCAGGGAGGCAACCTGAGCCCTTGGCAAAGCTACCACTGGAGCCACCATTTAACAAACGCAATTGGGAATCATTGCGCTGCAGAGGAAGTGTGGACGCCTGGGAACTCGTCCCTGGACAGGCCCCGAATGGACGCAGAGCAGGCTGCAGCCAGCCTCGCCCCGGCCTGCCCCGCCCCCAGGCTGTGTTTGCTGGGCCAGGGGACAGTTGCTATGGTCCCCTTGGACAACCTGAACCACCCCGGAGAGCTGCTCCTCACCCTGGCCTCATCCTGCCTCAGAGGGCATGTCACCAGGTGAGCCCAGTGATCAGCCTAAAATGAAGGGCTGTGGAAAGGCCCCTCCCTCTGGAGGTGTCTGGGAGGTGATTCATTAAGGAGAGTCCAGGGACACCAACACTGTGCAAAAGATACAATGGAAGGAATGATTTTTATCTTCAATAGTAACAAAACCCCTAAAACATCTAGAAATCAACTTGCCTAGAAATGCATGTCTTAGATGAGGCTATACTGTAAAACTTTGCAAAGAAACATATAATAGGCACCACATTCCTGGATGGGAAAACTGAATAGGGCAAATATGGTAAATATTCAGAAATGTATATGCATTTTAAATACAGTTCCAAGGGCATTTTAGATGAGAAAGAACAAAAAATCATGTCTAAAGTATTAGCTTAGAATTTATTGAGTTTTTACTATGTGCTCTCTCTGGACTGAGAGTTTTACATACTTTACCTCAGTTAATCCTCAGAGTAACCCTATGAGGTCATTAGTATTTACGAAGGAGAGTGTTGGGCAGTGGTTCAGAGCAGATCACATGATTTTGGGCAAGCTATGTACAACTGTGAGATGTGGCTTCCTCATCCGTAAAATGGAAATAATGTGGGTAACGGTCTCATAGGTTTATGGGCGGGACTAAATGAGCCAATATGCATAAAACGTTTAGAACAGTGCTTGGCAAGTGTAAGTACTTAACTTACATGAACTGTCATGTTCCTCATTTGCAGATGAGAAAACTAAAGCTTAGAGAGGAAAATGTAACTTGCCCCAGTTCACACAGCTGCGAAATGGCTGAACTGGCCTGGGCCATGCAGGCAGGGAGGCTTGCCTACAAGATCTAAAAAACTGTAAGACTGTGATAGTTACAGCAGGAAGCACATCTTCTTCTTTTTTTTTTTTTTTTATAGGGTCTCACTCTGTCACCCAGGCTAGAGTGCAGTGGTGTCTGAAAGCGCGGCCTTGCAAAAATAACAGGAAAATATCTAACCCCCCAATTTCTCCAGTAACAGCTAAAGATCAATCCTATGAGCTCTGTCTGCTTTTTCTCTCCCTAGCTGACAGGCACCCTGCAGCTCTCTCTCGGAGCTCTCTCCCTCCCTCTCCCTGTCCCTGACAGGCACCCTGCAGGGTTCCATTTTCACAACATCTGAAAAGAGCAGAACAGACACAAGGGAAATATAAATCTTTCTCTTTACATTCGCCAGCTTACTGCTGTTTAGAATTTGTGTTATAGCCTCAAGGAGTTCCTGAGAAGTTCCTGGCTCGACAGCTGGGTGCAAACTCCAGGCCTCAGTTTCCTGCCAAACACCGTATCTCAGGGGTGAGATCATACCCCCAACCGTAAGCCTGACCATAATTCAGAGATAACCACATCTCAGGGAGTGGTGGGGGCCGGGGAGGACAGGAAAGACAGTCTGATGTCTTGCAGCTGCCTCCTACTGATTACTCCACAGCCTTATCAATTGACAACAATCACTATTTCTTTTTCCTTTCTCTTTGTCCCCATAAAAACAGCAAGCCACTGGGCCTCAGTGCACACCTACCTTCTCTTTTCTGGGTGCAAGGCCATCTCTCTTTCTCTGTCTCTTTCCCTTTTTTTCTCTCTCTCCTTCTAAAAAGATAAAATAAATTTTATACTTTTCTATCCTAATCTCTGTGTGAGAAATATTTCTCCACCCATGCTGTGAGCACCTACTAAGTTTTCCACCCTAACAGGGTTATCATAGCTCATAACAACCTCAAACTCCTGGGCTCAAGCGATCCTTCTGCCTCAGCTTCCGAGTAGCTGGGACCACAAGTGCACGCCACCACACCCAGATAATTTTTCTATTTTTTGCAGAGCCAGGGTCTCCATCTTGCCCAGGCTGGTCCTCAACTCCTGGCCTCAAGCAATCCTCCTGCCTCGGCCTCTCAGAGTGCTAGGATTAAAGGTGTGAGCCACCACCCCTGGCCAGGAAGCACATCTTGTATAAGACTATATATGCCTTGCAAAATAAAGTTCTGAAATACTAGCCAATGCCTCCTCCAGCCTGATACTTCCTTTACCTCCTCCCCTTTCCCTATTTCAGTAGCCGCCATTTCACGCTCATTGCCCCAGGAAGGGTGTGTGAAAACAGGAAGAAGAGGTAAGGGAGCCTCTTCCCCTAGGGGAGTAGAAAAGACTCCTGACCTAGACCTACACCAAAGTATGGGAGAAAATAGCCACTGAGAAAGGTCAAGGCTATCCCCTACCCCTCATCCAACAAGATTTCCCCAGGGCAAGAGTGAGAGCTGGAGGGAAGTTGAGAGACATTGATGCTGGTGGGTCCTGGAGACCTGCTCCCTGGGCTGAGCCTAGAGGGAAGGCAACATCTCTCACGGGTCTGTGGATGTGAGAACAGAGAGGACCAGTGTCTTGCTTCCCAGGGAGAAGGAGAATGGCTGCTGGGTGTATTGGGGCCAAGAAGGTCCTAGGCAAGCTTGCTGGGGCAGCATTCAGAGGTAGAGAGAGACTTTGACCTCCACGATAACCTGTAGGCACCAATGACCAAAGACCAGGTGGGACAAGGACAGATGGCATCAAGGGTAGGGGACTTTGTAGGTCCCTGAGAGTCTAGAAGCCTGCCCTGCACCTCACCCCAACCCCAAAATGGAAACTGTGGAGGGATTGTCAGCAATGTTTTTAAAACGGGGACTCAAAATATAGATAAAAGAGAGTTTTAGAAATAAACTGATGTTTCTTCCACACTTGAGTTTAGGGGCTAAAACTTGGTGTTCAAAGGATAGATTTTTAAGATAATGTGTTGGAGAAATACACTATTTTAAAAATCAGTTTAGAAGAGAAGCTTGGGCGGGAGACAAAGACAGCAACTTATTCGCTGGGCTCAGCGCATGTTATTTATTTCTATACCCTGAAACTGAATATGATTGTTCCTTTCAAGACTGGAGTTGAACTTGCATCCCTATTTGTCTGGGTCAGTAACCATCTGCCCTTGTTGTCTTGGCTTCATTATTAGTGGTGTGCCCCTGTCATTCTCAAAAGGGTTCCAGTCGGGGCAATAAATTACATGGTTATTCTGCTTAAGATTTTAAAATGAGAGTGATCCCATGGGTGAGCCGACTCTGAAACTGACTCTGTTTCTTACCATGAAACAGAAAGTCAGGCTTTCCTGGCAGGCTGGAGGCCAGCAGGTTGGACGTGGAGCCTTCCAGGGACAGGGGCAGAAAACCTCCACTGGGGGGAAAGGAAGGTACGGCATGGGGCAGGTGGTGCCTCAAGAAAGGGGTCGTGGTGAGGATGGAGGTTCAGTGCTGGTGGAGTTGAGAGGACAGTGGTGGGGTCAGAGTGGGATGTTTGAACTTAATATCTCAGAGTGAGCTCATAGTAATGACCATGGGCGCAGTGGGAGAAATCGAGTCCTTATTGCATTTGGCAACGGGAACTGGGCGGCCGGGAAGAGACACAGAAGCAGGGTTTGTCTCTACCCTTTTAGTCCTTTTGAATTTTGAATCTTGTGACTGTATTATTTATTCAAAAAAAGTTTATAAATAAAATTAAATTTTAAAGGAATCCAGGCTACCTTGTCCATAGATTCTTCTAGATCAACAGTGGAATCATTCATTTTATTAAGGTTTTAAAACCCCATTAGTAAAACAAATGGCCTTTGACCATTTGAAAAGATGCTCAACCTCACCCATTTCAAGAAAAAGAAACTGAATTAGAGTCACAATGAAATACCATCTAGGCCAGGTGCGGTGGCTCACACCTGTAATCCTAGCACTCTGGGAGGCCGAGGCGGGCGGATCGTTCTGAGCTCAGGAGTCCGAGACCAGCCTGAGCAAGAGCGAGACCCCGCCTCTACCAAAAAAAAATAGAAAGAAAATTAATTGGACAGCTAAAAAATACATATAGAAAAAATTAGCCGGGCATGGTGGCGCATACCTGTAGTCCCAGCTACTCGGGAGGCTGAGACAGTAGGATTGCTTGAGCCCAGGAGTTTGAGGTTGCTGTGAGCTAGGCTGACGCCACGGCACTCACCCCAGGCAAGAGAGTGAGACTCTGTCTCAAAAAAAAAAACAAAACAAAAAACAATGAAATACCATCTTTCACCTCTCAGATTGGCAAATTCCACAATGGGTAAGTGTGGAAGACAATGGGCATTCATACAGGCACTTGCTGCTGAGACTGCAGATGGGCACAGCCTCGGTGGGACCCCTCTGACAATATTTGTATAACTTTAAAATGCACATACCTTTTGGTAGCAGCAACTCTTCATCTAGAAAGTTATCTTACAGATACACTCCCATCTGTGGACAAAAACAGATATGTAGGTTCGGTGCAGTAGCTTACACTTGTAATCCTAGCACTTTGGGAGGTCAAGGCAAGAGGAACACTTGAGGCCAGGAGTTTGAGACCAGCCTAAGCAACATAGTCCTCATCTCTACAAAAAATACAAAAATTAGCCAGATATGTTGGCACACACCTGTAGTCCCAGCTACTCAGGAGGCTGAGCCAGGAGGATTGCTTGAGTCCAGGAGTTCAAGGTTGCAGTGAGCTATGATGACACCACTGCACTCTAGCCCAGGCAACCGAGTGAGACACTGTCTCAAAAAAAAAAAGAGAGAGAGAGAGAGAGAGATGTGGTTTGGGGCAGTTACTGACCTCCCTACACTGTGTCAGAGTGTTATTGTGAGAATTAAATGACGTGATACATAGCAAGGATTTTAACTGGGGCCTGGCACATGGTAGAAATGCAGCTGTTATAATTACAGCATTGTTTGTGATGGTGACACATTGGAAAACAACCTGAATATCCATCAATACGGGACTGATTTTTTAAAAAAATACAAATTTTGTCTCTTCTTTGGAAAACCATGAAGATTTTTTTTTTTTAAGAGCCAGGGTCTCACTCTGTCGCCCAGAATAGAGTGCAGTGGTACGATCACTGCAGTCTCAAACCCCTGGCCTCAAGGGATCTTCCTGCCTCAGCCTCCTGGGCAGCTGGGATGACAGGAGACACACCACCATGACCAGCTAATTTTTTATTTTTTGTAGACATGGGGTCTAGCTATGTTGCACAGGCTCCATGAAGCTTTAAACAGAATTAGCATACTTTTAAAACAGGGCTATGGAATGATCTTTTAGAAATATCATTAAGTGGGGAAAAAGCAAAATGTAGAAGAGTGCTTATGGCTGCCACCATTCCTGTGTTGGGTATGCTCCTGGGTACATGGTCTCTCCAGGGAAGAAGTCACAGAAACTGGTTACAGTGATGCTTCCTGGGAGGGAAACTGGGAGACAGGGGCTCAAGGAACTGAATGATCTCTTGTACCTTTTATATTGTCCACCATACAGATGTCTTCCCTATTCAAGAACAATTAAATAAATTCCACTTCTGGGTATATGCCCAAGACAATTGAAAGTCAGGACTCAAACAGATAGTTGTGTGCCAATATACATAGAAGCCTTCTTCACAATAGCTAAAAGGTGAAAACAACCTCAATGTTCATCAGCAGATGAATGGATAAACAAAAGGTGATATATATGTACTGTGATTCAGCCTTAAAAAGGAATGAAATTCTGACATATGCCACAACATGGATGAACCTGAGGCTATTATGCTAAGTGAAATAAGCCAGACAGAAAAGGACAAATACTGTATGAGTCACTCATGTGAGGCACCTGGAATAGTCAGATTCATGAAGCCAGAAAGTAGATGAGTGGTTCCCAGGGCCTGGGGGAGGAGAGTGGGGAGTTAGGGTTCAACGGGTGCAGAGTTCAGTTGGGAATGATGCCAAAGTTCTGGAGATGGATGGTGGTGATGGTTGCACAACAATGTGAATGTAATTACTGCCACTGAATCGCACACTCAGAATGGTTAAAATGGCAAATTTTACATGTTATGTTTATGTTATGACAAAAAAGAAATAATTTTAAGAATAAAAAATTCCTTTCTGACCTTGATTAGAGTTGTGTTAAATGTAAAGATTAATTATAATACAAAGAGCTGTATTGTATGAGCCATGACAAAGAACAGTCCTATCCAGAAAAGGACTCTTGGCCTCCAAATTCGGGCATTCCTATGCCAGGCAGACTTGCACTGCTGGGCCAGCTGGCGTGAAGGCTGAGCCAGGATGGGGAGGAAGCAGCTTCATCCAGGACAGGGGCAGTGGGGAAGGAAAGGAAGAGATGACAGGCAGGGCGGGATTGGAGGAATTCCCACCTGACCAAGAGGAAGGTGAGTGGGGCGCAGTGTGGGGTGGATTCTGACGGGGTGGAAAAGGTTGGCCTGCGAGGGGAGTGACAGAGGGTCATGCCAGGGACCTGTAAAAGAATCCCCAGGTTCCGCCGAGGCCCCTGGTGAGGCTGGTGATCACAAACATGTGGAAAGAGCTTTCCTACCCCCCTCACCTCTCTGCCTCCCAGGCAACAACTCTGAAGGGGCTGGAGACCCCTGTTCACTAAATGAGTGAGGAAGAGTAGAAACCAGGCACACACCGTCCACTATGGGCTTCCCTTCCTCAGCAGCACCAAACTGGGGACAGGGAGAGGCCTCAACTTTAAATCAGGATTGAAGCTGGATAATCACATGGGACATTATAATTATCAAAATGACACTGAGACCAAAGGTGGCCAGAACAATCTTGTGACCTACCTAAATTTCATTCAGAGGCAGAGCAAGATCTAGACCACAGAATAAATTTAAAAGAGCAAAAATCAACTTGATTTCTGATTTTGCCCCATGGGTCATGCTCGTTCAATGGAACAGTTGCACAATATTATCTTCTACTGTTAATTAACATGCATATGTCTTGGGTCTGCTACTAGACTGTGAGCTCTCTAAGGGCAGGGCTCAGGTGCTATTTATCTGCATATTGCTGCCAAAGTCTAGCAAAATGCCTCGCATGTATACAGTAGGCGCTGACATGGCTGCTTGCTGAACTGCTGACCATTGGGCAGCACCGAGCCATTACTTTGCTTAGATTGTACCCGGCTCAGAGCAGGGGAGTAATCAGTCCTGACTGACTTCAATCGACTCTTCCTAAAGAAGAGAGTCTGTGCCCTTGGAAGTCTGATACAAAATGATGTTGCAGGTTGCCAGATTTAGGATAGGAGGGGCAGAAGTGAAGGGGCTCTTCTTCTGGAGTAAGGAGAGGAAGGCTGAGACACAAGAAGAGGACTCAGCTGGACCCAGCTTATGTCCTGTGATACCAGAAGTGAGCATGACAATGACATATTGGATTTTAAACCAATGTGAGTCCATTTTCAAGTAAGGGCTCCTGTCCTCAAAACTGTGTATTATAAAATTGTCCAAATTATGTACTTCTGAGATAATAAATTAGCAGAAGCAGCACAGAGCTCAACTCTTAAGATAGGGAAGTAAATAAACCTCAAGTAGCTCTAGAAGCAAAGTTTTCTGCAGATGAAGGTTGAGGAAAGGAAATCCAAGAGCAGTTGAATCTGGTTTGGGGAATGGTAACATTGGGGAACACTCTCTACCTTCTGTTTCTTGTGACAGCACCATTTGTGTTAAAGTATCTCCTTTGTTGTTCCTAGTGCAGTGGAGGTACAAGAGATGTTGCAGCGTCTCCATGACTAAGTGCTTAGTTACAACTGCCTCTCTGGGAAGATACACTTGACTGGAGCGGGTGTGGGTAGGCGTTCAGTCAAGCGACAAGCCACTCACTGAGTGCCTTCAGTGGACAGGGAAAGATAACTCTCCTTAGACTGGTCCACCCAAAATAAAGCGGGGAAGAGCGTAGCTAGTTGGTCTTCAGGGTACTCCTGGAAATATCCCTCAGCTCACGAGCTCACTGAATTCCAAATCCCAGGATGCCTGCTTGGAGGGAGGGTAAAACACCATTTCTCAGGGACAGAAGCCCACAAAGCTAAGGACACTGGGTTTCTGAGTCAGATTTTCATCAAGGGCTGAGTGACCCTTGTTCTGGAAAGCCCACTGATCCCAAGAGTCCTGACACATAAGAACTATGCAGCTTGTTGCTTCTGGGGAGAGGGATGTGGACTGGCTCCCTGGCTCCTCGGGCATTGCCTCCCTCTCTTTCCCTAAGACCCCAGGGAGTAGATCCTTAGTAAAAGGATGCCTTCTTTGGGCCAGAAAGCTGAGTTGAAGTGGGGATTTTTATACACACCCTATGTTTTCTGGACTCCTAAGAAACTCGAAGAACGTGCTGTAACAACCCTTACTGAATTGGAAGAAGCATGGAATAGACATAAGATCCCCTACTGTGACTTCCATAGCTCAAACACAGGGGATTTAAGAGGGGTAGTTAGAATTCTGTGTGGAGAATATAACTAGATATAGGGCTCGGCCCCTCACCGTAGAAGTCTGACGCTGCACAGATGTGCACACACAAACACAACCCCAATCCAAAGGAGAAGAAACTAGAGTGGGGGAACAGGGGAGCACAAAATAGCAATACCACTACAGGACAACCTCTTCATTCTGTTACTTGTCCTTTACTATGTTGGAATAGTTATAGATTAATTTAAACAGTCAGATGGTTCCTTATCTTTGTGCTCTAAATCTTGCACAGGCCTTTACCAAAAAGCAATCAAATTCTCACCTGGGCCTGGATGGGCTGGGGATTCCCGCCTATACCACTCTGTTCACTTACATCCCCAAACCAGAACGTACAACCACACCGTAACTCCATATATTGAAAATCCACTCTACTCACCCCCAGTGCAGTGGCCCGTGGCTCCCAGGCCCTGAGTCCAATCCCTTTAGGGTGGGCCTTCCAGTTGGAACCCAACCACCACTCTTTTTTTCTACCTCTGCTATTAGCATAGCCCCTCCTCTCTTGCTTCACCAACCATCTATTTTAGAACCAAAAAGTCTTTGTCTATTCATAGACACTGTAAAAGTAACATTCATTTTATGTTTTTTAATCTAACATTGGTGTCTTCAATGGTTCTCATTGGTTTATCTAATCAGCACGTCCTAGGGAGGTCTATTATCACCTATTTAGCTTGTCCCAGCACAACACAGCCCAGGCTTTTGCCAGGGGAGAATCAGTTCTCTTAAATTAGGCAGTGTCCAGAAAAGATGGCAAACATTTTGCCTCTTTTCTCCATGGGCCCGAGATTAAGGGGAACATTCCACATCCCACCACCACCACCACAGCTCTGCTGTGGATCCCAAATCCCAAATCCTGACTCTTCAGAGAAGGATATGGCCAAGGGAAACAATGAAGGCATTTGAACAAACCAAACTCTGCAAGAAAAACTTTGCATGTTCTGTGATTTTTCTAGCTTTTATACTGATTTTTGGCCTCTTGTTTATTAATTCTTTTTCTATAAGCGAGAGAGAGATGATGAGGAATAAATAGTGGGAAATGGGAAGTTTGGAGGGAGGTGGGAGGAAGAAGAGAGAGTCAGTGAGTGGGAAGGGAGAAGGAGGAGGGGGTATGGGGAAGAGGAGCATGCTGGGAAGTCGCGGCACCTCCAGGCGCCAGGCCTTGGGCTTGGTGCATACACACACCTGCCCTCATTGAACTCTCTTGACAGCCCTGTGAGGAGAGCAGTCTCATCCCCAACCTTCTTGCAGAGTTGGAACTGAGGCTCAGAGATACAGTATTTGCTTACAGGCTCATAGACAGGAGAAAAAGCAAGGATTAGAAGCCTCATTTAAAGATTAACTCTGCCCCTCTTCTTCCACAGGCCCTTCTGTGGCTTCTCTGAGGGTCTTCAGCCTCCATATTTCAGGGTTCACCTTCTCTTTCAGACAGGAAATTTATATTCTGGTTTAAAGTCCTCACTTTATTCCTGGTTCACATAGTTTTCTCTTAGTGGAAAAGCCACACCTCCAGACCTGGGACCTGGCAGGAAGTATTTCGGAGGCCATGGCTGAGCCAACACAATAACCATGCGATCAAAGACAGGCAAGACTAGGGAGATCAGTGTATTTCGGGTTGCCTGGGACTTTCTCGGTTTTAGCACTGAAGGTCTGTGACTCAGGAACCCCTTCGTCCAGGCAGATCCACACAGCCTACGCCATAAACACAGTCTCAGGCCTTAGGAACTTTCCAGTTGGTTGGGGATTAGACAAACTCAGAAGAGCGTGAGGATTCAAAAAGAAGCACAAAGGGAGGCAGGGGTTCACAGAAAGAAAAACCACATGTTTGAAGGATTAATTTGTTCCACAAATGTTCACTGTTTGCCTTCGAAGGGCCAGGCCTTAGCCTAGGCCCTGTATATTAAAGAAACGCTTCATGGAGAAAATGGCCTTGGAGATGCACAGTGAGTACAACAGGAATGGGACTTAGAATGGCAGAACTACCACGGGGTACTTGAGGGAATGAGCCGTAAAAATAAAGACCTGAGAGGTGGAAGAACACAGCAAAACTATGCTGGGAACTGGGGAGCAGTTTCCCTGGGTGCAGGGCAGGTTTGCGGAGATAAATGTTTATGCCCGTAAAGATAGGTTGGGCCATTCTATGGAGAGGCACAAACATTGGCAAATGTGTCTGAAGCCGAAGGACTCTGGAATGGGACTTTGTGCAAGAACAGAATAACTGGCTTCAGAGTGCACTGTAGCAAAGGTGGAAAGCACAGTTGGGATGTTACTGCCAAGCATTCAAATGAAAACTTTTGGTTTTTACCCACCCAGGTTTTGTTCAAACCATCTGGACATTTATTTCAGATATTTTTCATTTTCTTTTTCCTTTCTTACTTCATACAGGAATTTGAGGGTGAGCTTCACCTGGGTTGGTGAGGGGATAGGAAGGTATGGGGCAGGGAGCTTTCCCTCCAGGATGCATGAAGGGAGCAGGTTGGCAGGCTGAGGCCCCTCCTCATGGAGGAAGTAGGGAGGGAACTGCCTGGCAGCACTGTGCCTTCTTGCTTGTAGCCAGCATCCACTGGGAGTGGGCTGGCACACCGCCTGTTTCCCTGTCCAGCCCTAATGCCACCTTAGCTGGCATTAGGTAGCTTTGAAATGCTACCTCGATCACATACAAATGTTTCTGTGTGCTTGAGTCCGTTCTCGGCCAACCACCCTGATGGCAGGCCCTGTACCATTTTCCTTTCCTACCACGCTTCACCCCTCAAACTGCCGTGTTCTGATTGCTTCCCCCTACTGGTCACAAACATTTCTGTGGCAAAGCTTATCTGCAGACTCCTAATTGCCAGAGTCAGTGGATATTTTTCAGGTCTTTTCTTGCTAGATCTCTATTATATATGACATTGTTGAAAATTCTTTCCTTCTTTCGTTGGGGTTGTTTTGTTTGCCTGTTTTTGCTTTGCTTTGGTATACTTTGGAACTTCTGGGCCATTGGGTATATGCATCTTCATCTTTGCTAAATAATGCCACACTGTTTTCCAGAGTGGTTGTAGCAGTTTACACCCCTACCAGTAGTGGTGAGTGTCTAATGGGATAATTTAAGGACAAGAGCTGGTAGATCTGGGATGCTCCAGTTCTTTGCCCCCAGGCATTTGCTCAGTGTCCCCTTTGTGGCCTCTCCCCACAAATCTCCTCTCTCCTGTGAGCTTGAGTCCTGCTGCAGGCCTAAGCCAACCCCCCCGGCACCACCACCCTTCCCCCAATGCCAACAGAACAATAGAAAGCTTCAAAGACTCACCTTTCCAAAATGCTGTTTTTGCATTTTGTACCCTGTTCAAAATCACCAGTGGCTTCCCAGGGTAGTCAAATAAAGCCTGAACTCCTTGGATCGGCACTGAAGGCCTCCCCCTGCCTGGCTTCCTCATTCCTTCCCAACCTTATTTTCCCACTCCCTTATTCCCCTCCCCAAAGGGGCAGACGTGAATCCAGCCACAGAGACCCATCCTGCTGGTAGGGATGTATACCAGTATAGCCACTCTACAAAAACAATGTGGCAATTTTTAATACAGGTGAAAATACACATACCAAGTGACCAAGCAATTTCATTCCTTACAAAAATTTTGCAAGTGTGTACCAGGGCACATGAACAAGGAAGGATGTTTCTATAGCATGGTTTGTGGGTACTCAAGCTTGGAAGCAACCCAAATATCCATCAAGTGTGGACTTGGATAAGTTTCAGTCTCTTCACCCTTCTTCCCTCTGCCCCCCAGTCCCCAAACTTACATGGGCACGTCACTTTTTCAGATAACATATCTTCATTTAAAACAGGAATCCAACTATTTACTTTCCAAAATAGAGGATTTTATTCCACCAAAAAATGAATTTCTAATATTACTATGTTAATATGTATGAAAACTCTAACATGGTATAGTCATGTTTTATCATTTGTTAATCTAAGTGCTCCTTTTTGTTGTTTTCTAATTCACTTCTTAAAATTTATATATGGTAAAATCCATTCATTTTTGGTTTTCAGTTCTATGTGTGTTAAATGCATACAGCCTCTCCTTTACTTTTTGCTTTTTTTTACAAAGGAGTATCAAGATAAGTTACAAGTGATTTACCTTAAATTTTGTCCATTGAGTTCTTGGAAAACAAAGTTTGACTTCACAACTTAATAGGCAAGTTGTGTTTACTCCACAAGTTCACAAAAGTTCAGTTCCACTTATTGGTCCTTGTTCAATTGCCTGAGTAGGACCTGATTACCTGCCAGGGTGGCAGTCTTAGGCTGACCCTTTCTACTAAGATCAGAAGTGTCTCTTCTGGCACAGCAAGCCTGACTTGTACTCTCTATGGAAGCTTGACAGGCCATTGTTGCAGCTAAAGGGCCCAACCAAGGATGTCTCTAAACAGCCTTTGGCTGTTAAGTACGTAGGTGACCTAAAATTCTAATCTCTGAGAAAGGGGAGTCTGCCCTATCTGAGCTACTCTGTCTTCTAGAAAATGTCAAGATTTGGTGGCCTAAGCACTAGGGGAGAGTGAACTAAGCATATAGTTTTCAAAGTACATTAAATCAGCTAAGTTAACTGTTTAACCATAAGTTCTCTATTCCATTTGTTCTGACATTATGCAAAAAAAAAATTTTTTTTCACTGATAGAAAATAAAAACCTAGACATAACAAGCATTCCATCCCATCAAGAGACAAGCCAACCACTGCCCCACCCCATATTTCACTCCTCTTCACCCCAGGTTGTTTTTCTCTTCCTACTTCAGTGGGTGACTTCACAGACATGGGATACTAGGCCTCACCAAGATGGCGACCTTCATGGCCAGCCTCTCTGGGGTCGGTAGGCATTGACATTTCCTACAATTCCTAGGTGATGCTGATGCTGTTGGTCAGGGGACCACACTTTGACAATTACTACCTTAAATTCAACTAACAATTTACAGGAAATACAAAAGACATAGGAACTTGTTAACACCATGAGGATGCAATTTAATAAAGTCTATATGCTAAGAAATAGTTCCTTTGACAAATAAATTATAAAGAAAAAGCAAGCAAGAACTTAAAGACTAAAGGAGACTTAACAGGCATGGAGAGCAGAGAGCCAAGATGGAGAGCCCAGTCAGAGTACAAGCCTGTCCTGGGCATGAGCTGGGTATCAACGTCTACCAGTTTCTGCCCCAGGCCTCCAACAGTGGCTACAGGTTGGAATTTGGACCAGCCTTAGATTGAACATCTTTTAAATCACTTCAAAGGGAAAGACTGCCTATGTCAACTTGAGTATATCAGGACAGCTCTTTGCTCAGACACCAGTAGAACAACATACTGACATTGCTGAGGAGACAGTGACAAATCCTACCTTCTACTTGGTAATGTGGTTCCAGGATGACACTGGACAAGCATAGTGCTTTCACTGGTATTGTCTTCACAGATCAGGGTGATGTCTTTGACTTTGATATCTCCCTGCAAAATCATCTAAAGTGGATAAAGCAGGTATCTGAGATGTCCAAATGATCTCTGGAAATGGACACTCATCCCACATTGGATCTGGGCTTCAAGGAAGGACAGACCATCAAGTTGAGTAATGGAAACATTATAACCAAGAGATGATGTGTTTTAGCTGAGCACGGTGACACAAGCCTTTAGTTCCAGCTACTTGAGAGGCTGAGGTGAGAGGATCACTTCAGCCTGGGAGTTTGGGGCTGTAGTGCACTATTGTTGTAACTGTGAATAGCCACTTCACTCCAGCCTGGGCAACATAATGAGGTCCCATCTCTAAAACAAAAAAAAAAGGGGGCGGGGGGGGAGAGATGATGTGTTTCCTAAGCCCAAGACCTGGACTGCAGGCCTAAGTTTACTCCCAACCCCACCTGGAAGCAAGTCACTCTTCCTTCTCCATCCTCCAAGGTTGCCATCAGCAATCCTGTTGCCTCATGAGCTGTTCCAAATCTAACCATGGACGCAGTGATGATTCTCCTGCTCCTGTCATGACACCAGCACCAGCTCCAGTCTTTGTGGACAATGACTTGGAAAGACTTTCACACTGTATCCAGCTCTGTACCAAACCTGGCACCACAGCCATCCAACTAAGTCCAGATCTGAATAGCATTGGCAGGACATCAATGACAGACTTGAAAAATAAAAATGACCTTGAGAAGATGGGGCAGGAAATTCCACCTTTGCGAAATAAAATGAAGAAGATAGAGAAGGTGGATCTGGCAAAAGACACATTTTTCTAAAGCATTATGATGTATAGGTTTGGGGATGATCAGAATCCATACACTGAGCCAATGGATATTCTTGAAGACCTTGTCATAGATGTCATCAATGAAATGAGGAACTGCCAATGTCAATTGGAAAACAAGGTCAGCTACACGCTGCAGATATCGTCTTCTTGATTTGAAAGGACCCAAGGAAGCCAAATATGGATTTTGACACCTCTTGTACTTTTTGAAGTTTCGTTATCTTGTGGGGCAGCCGTACATGGTAACTGAGTATTTCCTCCAGTAAGGCCCTGATATCTAACCATGTAAATGAAAGACGGAGAAATACAAAGTTTTCATGTCTTCAATTTTAGAGTGTTATTTGAGACTTGAATTGCCTGCCTTTATATTACCATACTTGAATTACTTATTCAGTTTTAATGAGCATGAATAAAATACCTTGCAAACTGTACAATTTCTTCTGACTTTTGACTATCTAAATGATAAAGCAGTACAATTTGTGTTAGGTGTCTTTATGCCACTATAAGCTATACTAAAGCTGTTTATTATGTGAAATCCGAATGGTAGCTTTGGCCTATCGTAGCTGAGACATAGCGCTTTCATGTATTCTCTAGTTTCTGAACAACACTAATCTGACTAATTATTAAAGATAGTGAAGCCGGGTGTGGTGGCTCACACCTGTGATCCTAGCATTCTGGGAGGCCGAGGCGGGAGGATCGCTGGAGCTCAGGAGTTCGAGACCAGCCTGAGCAAGAGTGAGACCCCGTCTCTATATTAAAGAAAAAATTAAAAAAAAAAAAAAGATAGTGAACTGGTTTGTGTTTCTCTCAAGTAGAAGATGATATAGAAAAATAGTCTTTTGCAAGAATGTTTGTATTAAAAGATAATGTGTTTTAATATTCTTTTCTTCAGATAGCAAGTGATTTTTTGGAGAAAAGTTTCATGTGAATACTTTGGTGTTGGAAGTCTTTTTTTATTTAAAAGCTTTGGGACTTATCCATACTATTCGTCAAGTTTGAGGAGAATTTATTTTCCCAGATCAAAGCTTCTAAAAATTTATGCCTTTAGTAGTATAGTTGGAATGGCATTACTTAAAAAGTTGGTGACAGAATAAGCATTTGGGTATTATTAACTTATTTATTAGCACTGTTCATTGTGAAAATGTGTACTTGACTAAAATCAGATGTGGCTATGGAAACCACTTTTGTAGTTCAGGATATACCAGGATATACAGGTTTTGTGTGTATTTAGCTACATTCTATGAAATTATCATTGCACTTATCTTACAATAAGGATTGACATTGCATTTAAAGGGATCAATGAATACTACTGTTTGTGAAACTGTTTTGGGTACCACTTATAAATATTATCTACAAATCAGTACTTGGGGAAATTCTACTTTCTTAACCTATTGATTCCAGGAATAAAGTATAAAAAATTAAACAGAAAAAAATGACCTTGGGAGCACACATCCTTTTTTTTTTTTTTTTTTTTAGACAGAGTCTCACTGTGTTGCCCAGGCTAGAGTGCTGTGGCGTCAGCCTAGCTCACAGCAACCTCAAACTCCTGGGCTCAAGCAATCCTTCTGCCTCAGTCTCTCAAGTGGCTGGGACCACAGGCATGAGCCACCATGCCCGGCTAATTTTTTTATATATATATTTTTTAGTTGTCCAGCTAATTTCTTTCTGTTTTTTTAGTAGCGATGGGGTCTCACTCTTGCTCAGGCTGGTCTCGAACTCCTGGCCTCAAGCGATCCTCCCGCCTCGGCCTCCCAGAGTGCTACGATTACAAGTGTGAGCCACCACACCCGGCTGGGATCACAAATCTTTAAGAGGTTGGAAACCCCTTCCCTTCTCAGAACTGCAATTACTGAACAACATTTTTCTTAGTTTTCCCATTACATTCAAGCTGGTTTATAACACTCCTCCTTTATTGTTACTTGTGCAGCCAAGAGAGTATCTGCTGTCTCCTGCTCATTAACAAGATGGGAAATACTGGGTCTTACCATACTTGTGGCTGACTGGGAAGCAATCAGAAGACCAGGGGTAAATGACCTCTAAGTTTATAACATTTTTCTCTACCTTTTATATTCCTCAACTTATTTCAGTCATCTTACAGCCTTCATGTGCCCTTTGTGAAGTCCTATTTAGCAACTTCGGGGGACAAAAAAACCAACTTGTTACATCCTACTCTACTAAGCCAATTCTCTGAAAATGGGTAGACTTGCCTCAGTATTTATAAATCCAGAATTTTAATAGGGATGGGTATGGAGAAAGACCTCTTTTCCTGGTCCCTCTTATATATCCTTGCTCAAAATTCACCACATCCAGTATTAGGTGCAGCTCCATCGTCCTCTTGTGTGTTTACATGTCTCTTCCTATGATGAGAGGGTCATGTTGGTAGCACCAAACACTCTGTTTGTCAAAAAGTGCAACATCTTCAGCCAGTGGGTGTGGCTTGCATGAAGGAAGTTCAGGGCTGTTCTTAGTCTAGAAGTGTTTATTTTCTTATAGCTCCATCCAGCTGCTGCAATTGAAGCAAGGCTTTACTTTGTATTTACCCCATTATTTAATTTAAAATCAAAGGGTTTATAGTTCTAACTAAACTGATCTATGAAGCAGAGCAGTTGAAAGCACTTAACTCTTGTTCACTACCCAAGTTGCCTTGTTGCCTGGCTATCTGGTCCCTTTCATAAACATTTTTTTCCCCAATCCATTAGCACCTCAGTAGAAATCTGTTACATCTCTCATCATTTGTAAAGTTGGAGAGTTACAGGTTCAGTCATTTGACAGATTTCCCAAAGTAAAGGCTTTGATACCCACCACCTAGAGTACCTCAAAAGCAAGTTATTCTCCTGTCCTTTCTCTCTGCCCTGCCTTTCCTCACAAAATGCTTTAAAGAGAGCTCCCTTTCTTGGGTCAATGTGCAATTTGAAGAAATAAGCTATAAATTCTTTCTGTAGCACCTATCTGGGGCTCAGATGCTTCACTCTGAATGAAGGAAATCCTTAGTTGAAAATACATTCTCTCTCTTCACTGATTGGGGGTTGAAAAAAAAAAAAAAGAAAACATAGTCTCTCTCTTTGATTTCATCTTTTCATCACTTCCTAACTTTTGAATCCATTTTTTTTTTTTTCATTACACTCCCCTTCCAGGTAGCTCTATTCTTCACTTGATCTTAGCCAAAAGACTGAGAAGTGATTCGGGCAGCTCTGTTCTTGCACAGCCATGGCAGGGCATCTTTAAATTCCAATAGAAGACACTGAAAGGAAAATCTCTATAATCACTACTGACTCAGTACTGGGAACCTATGTTCTCAACCTTCCTCTATATTGTGTTCTTTGTATTCTCAAGATAATAACATATGTACTTGAATTGCTAACACATTGAAAATGGAGTTTAAGAAGAATGCATACAAAGCATATGTTGCATTGGTGCACTAAGGGTGACTGAGAATAAGGAGGAAAAGTGGACTCAAAGGACCTATTTGTAGTGTATTGTCTTTGTCTTGAATCTTACTCAAATAAACACATTGTAAAACAAAACAAAATGTTTATAAGACAATCAGAGTAATTTGAACACTGGATATTTGATGAATTAACTTTTCAGGTGTGATGAGGGTATTATAGTTTTCTTTTTTAAGAGCTCCATCTTTTAGGGATGCTAAAATAATTTTGCGTGAAATGATAAGATGATAAGATGTCTGGGATTTGCTTCAAAATATTCTGGGAAAGAGGGGAGAGGAGAGAAAATATAGATAAAACAAGATCAGCTGTGAAATGGTAACTACAGTACATGGAAATTCATTACACTCTAGTCTCCTCATTTGTATGTTAAATTTACCATAATAAAAAGTAACAAAATACAGGGCAAGAAACATATATTTACTCTGGCACCCACTATTGAGAAAGAGAGTCCAATTCCCACATCCACACTCCCCAGCCTTCTGAAGAGGCGTGGAGGCCCTCTGTTCCTTGGAGCAGTGGTGCAGGCACACTGCACAGATGGAAGGAGGCTGGGTAAGGAGTCAGCTACAAGAAACATAACCCCTCCAGAGAAGCAGGAGGAGCCTCTCACCCTCAGACCTTGTGTTCTCCAGGTGCCCTAGGCCTACTTGACAGGGGCCAAGGTTATGAGTGCTATGAAGCTTCTCCAGCTTGGCACCTGGGCTATGTAGCACACCTGTTCCTAATTCACTTTCAGCCCCAAAGCTGGACAGGGCGGAACCTTAGCTCTGGGGCCTTGCACATCCCCTAAAATTAGCCAGCAGCAGATTCAGGTCTTTGTATTGCCCCCAGCCCTGCTCCCCACTGAGGGTGCAGCACAGAAAATGTGAACCAAGCAGGTGAATTCAAATTGTAGGGGGCTGGGATAGAGGAGGTGCCACCGGGTTTAGACTCTCCCTCAGCCTTGGCCTGCTAAGAATAGGAGGAAACAGTGCTTGGATGGCAAAAAATAAGATAGTAACCACCCACGGAAACAAGCTGAAACCCGAGATGCACCAAGGACTACTCATCCTTTGGGGTGCAAAATACGGTTATTTGTGTCATAAGTGTAAGTCTTGGGAATGTGGCCATTTCTATTTCATTTCCTTTTCATTTAATCTCAGCCTCTCCCAGGTATGGTTTTTTATTGAGCACCTGTATCAACATGCTAACTCACTTCATCTCCTGCTAGAAGATTATCTGAGGAAGGTGCTACCAGCATCAAATTACAAAGAGAAACAGAGGCTGAAAGGTTAAGTAACTTCTCCACGTTCAGACAGCTCATTTAGTGGGAGAGTTGGGCTATGAGCCCTATTCTTACTTCACAAAGCTGCCTCCATGTTGGGGCAGGTGATGTTGGCCCTGGGAATCTGCCCAAAATGCTCAAAGAGAGGGGCTCCTAGGGGACAGAACTGACAATGTTCCTATCCTGCCCCTGCCAACTGTCAGTCAGTCTGCTGAGGTCTGTTGCATTGGCAGTTCGAGGTTTGAATGGATCAAAGGTGGCTCCATCCTCAAGACATAGAGCACCTCACTAGGCCTCTCTCCCACCATCCCATCACATCCCAGTTTCCAGAAATCGCCCCCACTATCATCTGCCTGGCCATCCAACCTCCACGATTCCCCATGAACACATGACACCTGGGACACAGTAGTGCACACAAGCTACTTTCTCCTTCCTTGCCACTGCAACCCTGTTTCTGCTCCTTCTGTCCTGTGGGCTGCTCTGGCCAGCTCACCAGGCATCACAGTGCACACTTCCCAGAACTCACTTGCCCTCTGAGCACCTCTCTCCCCTCCTGTGGGTCTGTGACTATACTTTCTGTGGGCTCCTCTGCTTGCAGTGGCTGCTCCTTCCAGATGCAGGCTCTTACTTCACAGGGCTGCCCAGGACTCCGCCTTTCCCTTTCCTCTGTACACTCTCCTCAGGTAACCTGCTGCTTCAGATCGTCTCAGCCTTACCTGCCTCCCAGGACTCCAGCTGCTTGCTCTTCCCTGACCAGCTCCTACAGGCCAGTGCCCACATTCTGTTCCCCTCACCACTTCAGGACTTAGATTAAATGCCATGCTGTAGGGCATGGGATATGGCTTTCGCAGTGGCCAATGTAAGCCCAGCAAGCAAGGAGGAGATAACACCCCTCAGGACAATCTTTGAGCAGTGAAGGATGGGCAGAAGGCAGAGCAGGTGAATTTCCTTTCCATCCCTTCATCAATCCCAGTATAAAGTTCTAGCCAGGCATGGTGTTTCTGTGTAGTCTATCCAGAGACAACCCACGTGGGCAAGTGACCAGCTGTGTCTTTGTGAGGCAGTGGCCAACTCACTGAAACAAACCTTTGATTTTCTCCTCCTCCTTTCCCTCACTCTCACTGCTCTGGGACTGCACCTTCCAATAAATAAAGCACTAGCACTTAAGCTTTGCCTCAGGTCCAGTGTTCTAAGTAACCTGAATTAAGACAGTGACCTCATCCAAACCATGCCTTCGACCACCACTGCCACACCCCCAACTCATCCCCCGAACTCGATCTCCAATCTATACTTCCCTGCTGAGCTCCTGACACCGTTGGTTCCAACTGTCAACGGGACATCTCCACTTGGACGTTCTCATAGGCACCTCAAACTCATTTTCAAAATGAAACTCATCATCTTCCCCAAATGTGTGCCCTTCCTCTGTATTTTGAGGGATGCAGAGATGGAAGGTCACCCTAAAGGAACTCTCAATCTGTCTAAAGTGGGAGATAAAGGAGTTAGCTAACAATTACAATAGAAACAGAAGCTCACTGGCATAAAGCAGTGTAGTAGGAGCATGCACTGAAGAGAAGCAAGTCTACGGTGTGCTAGGCACAGTGCTTGATACTGGCACGCATTATCTCATTTGGCCTTCACAAGAACCCTGTAAGGTATCATCATTTCCATCCTGCAGGTTAGAAAACAGACTGGAGATTAGAACCTTGCCAAGGTCACAAAGCAATTAAATACAAGCATACCATAAAATAAAAAATAACATAAAATAAAATACCATAAAATAACATAAAATAAAATAAAAAAATTAAATTAAATTAAAATAAAATAAATAAAATAAAATAAAATTAAATTAAATTAAAAAAAAAGGTCTATATTCTTTGCTGCCTCCTGAAGACAAGCACCTAACAGGCCCCAGGGATTAGAGATTTCCTGAGGTGGCAATGCCAGAGCTATCTCCATAAATGAACAGGACATCAGCTGAGGAATCAAGGGGAGGTGTGGGCAGGGAGGTGCAGTGAAGGGAAGGAGGAAGATGGCATCCTGGGTGGTGGGAAGAGTCCTGACAGAGCACAGGGTAGCAAGGAAACTGCAGGGGTTCACTAACGCTGGACCACCAGGCACATGGGGAGAAGCAGTCCTATGAGACACCAGAGAGGTGGGCAGGACCCAAATCATGTGTGCCATTTTAGTTAACTTAAACTTCAAATTCTAGACACTTAGAGGAACCATTTCAGGATTTTATTTAAATTTTAAAATCTAGTTGGAGAAATCATTTCAGAATTTAAATTAGGAAGTGACATGGCCCAATTTGCATTCTGGAAAGGTCCCTCTGGCATCAATGTGGAAAACTGGTTGAAGAGAGGCAACAGGTGAAGGGTAACCAGTTTAAAGACTGCTGACGTACCCAGAGCAAAACATGGTACACAAAGTTAGCAGTGGGTCGAAAAAAGGGGACAGATTTGAGAGACAGTAACAAAGGAAAAACTGAATAGGGCTGGGTAACTAAGCTAGCTAAAGAGAGTGAAGGAGTCAAAGACATACGGGTTTGTGGCTTGTCATATCCAGGACATGGAAGAGATGACTTCAGTTTTAGACAGGCTGACTTTGAGACAGATATTTGTAGAGCACTCGCAGGACAAGTAATTGGATGAATGAGTCTGGATTCAATAGAGCAGTGGTTCAAGGGGTGAGAAAACACCAAGGGAAAAGGATGGGGGAAAAAAGCCCTGTTCTCTTCTCAAAGTATCACCAGGAGTTGTCCAGTCTTGGCCCTCAGTGTCTACACCACCAATCAAAAAGCAGGTCAGCAGCTTGGGCAGAAAGGACAGGAACACAACCCAATCCCAGGGAAAGGACAGTATGGCCTGTGCTTTCCTTCGCACTAGAGGAGCCCAATTTGGAGACATGAGGTGAAGACGCTGGTGTCAAGACACAGCAACCCTTTTCAACCAGTTCTGTGGATTAAGCCCCAACACCCTAAGGCACCCCTTGTATGTAACATTTTATATCCCAGGCATCTAGAATGACATTGCTTGTGTACCATCCTTGAGAGTACCGAGGAAAGTCACTCAAATCATTTTCTCTCTGAATCCCAGTTGAGAAAGGCTAAGGCACAGAGCAGGCATTCAAATGCCATAACACACTGACATTCCCAGAGAGTGTACTAATTGGGAATGTGCCCCCTGGGCTCCGACCTTGGGGCCCCCTCCTCCTATCTGCCCCTTCCCCTCAAGACAGGAAGTACACGAGCAGAGGGCCTGGCCTAGCTGGGCTGCTCTGAAGTGTCAAGAGTCTCTTTCTCCATCTAGATTAGAGCTTTTTGGGAGCTTGGGCTGAATTTCTTTCCCCAGGTGGGGAATAAAAAAGAGTATAAAGGAGCCAGCCAACTAAATCAAACTGGGGCTAAGCTCTAAAATGCTGGGGTGCTGCTCACTGGCCTAATGGATCCCAATCCTTTAAGTGTTTTCAGTAGGTGTAGGTCAAGACCCAGAAAACTGCAAATTTTTGAAAGAAACTCCCTGGGTAATACTAATTTATAGTGGAATTTGGCAGTAGTGTTTGTAACTTCTATCCTGTCTTACTAGTCTGCTGCTTCAGTTTTCCCTTGTTTCATAAATTTTCCCTCTGAGAGGCCCCGGGTCTTATGCAGAGACTCTGGTCAGTGTATCAGAAAGCCGGCTGGGAAGCCAGGTCACAGTGGAGCGCACCTGTAGTCCCAGCTGGTCGGGACGCTAAGGCGGGAGAATCGCATGAGCCCAGGACTTTGAGTTCAGCCTGCACAACAAAGCAAGACACCATCTCTTAAAAGAAAGAAAGATAGATAGATAAAAAGATGGCTGGGGTGGTGATTATATCGTTTGTTCCAGCTCCGAAAACTGAACTGAAGAGCAGTGGAAGCTCCAGAAAGCAAAGGCAGGGCCGGCAGAGGCTACAACCTCCTGGCCCTCCCAACTCCATAAATAAAGTGAGGTGCCTAAGTTACGGAGTTAGGGAAGGCCCTAAGTCTAGCCCTTTTCCCCTTCTCAGAGTAACTTACTGCATATGAATTTGAGAGACACAGCATTCTACTGGTCACCACAGAGAGGGCCCTCAAATTTGACACAGCCATGCTTCCTCAGTGTCCCTTCTCGTCCACTCCTGCTCTGAGCCAGAGGGCCCAAGTCACACTCTCAACACCACACAGAAAGCAATGAAGCAGAAGTTGCTTTAATCAAGGGGTGAAGTCCTCCATCGGGGGACCTCACTCAACCTTTGGTGGTGGGGTCTCAGCCTACCCCCCACATGCCCTGAGGCCCCTTAGGAAGGAGGGAGCAGCTGAACAGCGAATTATGGCGGAGGTCAGGGATGGGAAGGAGGGAACCCAGGGCAGGGGCAGTGCACTGACAGGATGGGAGTGAAGCCGAATGGGGCAGGAAGAGCTTAGCCCACATGGTTCTACCTGCAGGCTGGCCGAGGTGCTGTGCATCAGGCAGAGTGGCACCAGGGGAATGAGGGCTGAAGGGGACAGCGGGGGGAGGAGTGCTTAGGAGATGAGGCGACTGTGAAGCTGGTGCAGCTGTTCCTGGGTCAGCACCAGCCGGTGTCGCTGTCCGAGGCCAGCTGCACATGAGAAGGTCACTTTGCCCACGTAGACCGTGTCATCCTGCTGCTCCTCTTTGGCCTGAGGATTGGTGAGGGAAACAGGACTCCAGGTCAGATCCTCACTTGAGTTGCGGGCCACTGAAGGGGTCCCTGAGCACTGAGACCAAGGCAGCCCCTAGGACACTGAGGCTTTTGAGTTCCTAGGCCATGGTGACCACATTTTTCAAATGAGAATGGGGGAACATAGTCTGACAATGGAGTTCTGAGACCCTCCTGGTGTCCAAAGTCATGGAAGGTACTGTTTATATGCTAAAATATTGGAATTTCTGGAAGCACTGCAAGCACTTTTGATTTATTTGCAAGTAAGACTTGGCCAGATAACCCAGGATATGCAGTTGTTGGACCTGAGACTCCAAGGCTTCTTCAGACTCAGTGCAAGTGCAGGGAGGACCCGCCTGAGCCCCCGACACTGTCCCACCCTCCACCCCATGCTCCCCCTTACCCTGAGGAAGGCTGATGAAGGGAAGGTGGCAAAGTCAGTGGGTACTGTGGCTCCAGGGCGCTGAGATACTGTCTCCTTGAGGACCTCATCCTAGGGAGGGGTAGAAGAAAAGGGTTCATTTAGGGAATCCCCACAGGCTAGCACTAGACCACCCTGGTTTCACAGAGACACTAATGCCAGGGGCCAGGGCTCAGTCCTATCACCATACTTTTGTTCTCCCCTCCAACTCCATGCCCACCCCAACATCCCTCCTTACTTTACAAGTCCTTATCCCTTAAGGCTCGACTCAGATTCTACTGCCTCTGGGAAGACATGCCCAACCATTTACCCCACGATGACCTCACCCTGACAGAAACTGCAGCCTGAACTACTCATTCTAGAGATGATCCTAGCTCAACCATTTTGTTGAGCTAGGAGACTCTGTCTTCTGTTGGCACTCAGACGGTGAGCTCCCAAGGCAAGAACCTTGCCTTCTCTTCCACCCCTCCCCAAGGTGCCATCTAACACAGGGCTCGGCCCAGAGGAACTCCAAAGTGCCTGGCTCCACCGATGACTGCTCTGAAGTGAGCTCTGTAGGGTAAGGAAGGGCAGGGCCTAAGCTGACCTTGAGTTTCTCGATGGTGTCACTCAGGGACTTAAGCTGAGCCACTTGCTCCATAAGCTGGGCCGACGGGCTCTTGGCAGCTGTGGGGAGGGAAAGCTGGTAAGGCCCACCAAGGCCCAGGCAGGCAACTGTACTGGATTGAGGGTCAGGAGTACAGGTATTAGACCCTCTCACGGGCAGGCACTTAAGAGAGAGTGGGTGAATCAAGCAAACTGAACACTGAGGCAAAGAACACTGCTGGGAAGAGCCTCTACAGTGTGGGGATTGCCTGGGCAGGGGCTAAATCCCTGGGCCAAGAGAAGCGGTGTGTTATTCATCTCAGGGATAGGGGGTACATACCAGGGCTGGTGCGAGTAATGTCTACTACGTGGGTGTGTGTGCTCAGCTGATTCAATGTCTCCAGCAGCTGGCTGGTCTTACGATACAGCGCTCCAGCTGCTAGCTCACTGCCAGGGCCCTCGTGGGGTCGGAGGGATAACTTTGCAACATGCAAGGGGGGCAGGGCTGCCAAGGATGCCTTCATCTGGGCTCCCTGTTGAATAAAAAAGAGGGGTAGTGGTAAGAGGTGCTAGAAGGCCCCTGCCATCTGTTACCAATGGGGCAGGTATGCTCCATCCCCCACTGCAGTCCTCCCTGTGGCTCCCTCACCTTGAGGACACTGTTCTCATGCTGGAGCTGGGAGATGTGCAGCCTCATAGCAGAGATCTGCTGAAGCAGCAGTGGCGAGTCCTTCACCAGCCCTGGGCCTGGCATGGATCCTGGAGCCTGCCCAGGGGCGCCCCCTGTGGGTATCATAACAAATGTCATCAGCCCCAGGCGGAGAGGGTTGAAAAAGGCCCCAAGCCTGCTCTTCCCTTTTCTTTATTCCCCACTCCCCGCCAGTCCTGGCTTACCCAGGAGGAAGCAACACCCTGCTCCCCCAACTCCAATTCCCACCAGCCCTGGCAAGCCCCAGGGAGGGTGGGTCTCTACCTCGCTGCTGTTCTTCTGTGTTCGGGATAGCCCATGGGGAAGCAGGAAAAGAGGAGAGAGGAATTAAATGACTTGGGGGTTAGGAGGACACCAGAGGAATCCTGGACACTACCTACAGGAAAATCCTTTTCCTGATCACCATACCTTCTCCAACAAGACCCTGCCCCTGCCACCTGCCTTTGGGGAAGAGCAGATATGCGTGAAAGACAGCCAACAGGAGTGAGGCCATGAGACAATCTGATGTGTGAGGAGGAATGTGTGAGTATGCGCGGCAGGCCACACTTGGGGCATGAGGCTGCTCCTGCCTCTCTGCCTCACACCCCATCTCCAGAGACACCATGTATCTGCATCCT
>RJWJ010011410.1:0-43842 GCA_004363605.1 Indri indri
TTTTCACTGTAATATGAAGATTAAGGGCCGAATCGTGATTCAGAGAGAAACACATGCATTCCCTCAGAAAAAGGAGTTAAACATGTCCCAAGTTAAAGGATAGCACAACTCTGTGAAAGAAAGCAGTGTGTATAGTTTGCAGTGAAGCAGGCGTAGGAAATCACAGGTCTTCTCAGGGTAAGGATGAAACTTTTAGGTCGAATACCCTTACAGATATAAGGGTATACAGATATGTACGCTTTTATTATCTCAGAGAAACCCTCTAAATGGCACAATTTGCATGATAGCACAACTTAGGGAAAGAAAACTGTGGGGATAGTTTGCGGTACAGCACTGCTTAGAAAGCACAAGAGTTTTCTCTGTAAGTTTCAAGCTTAAGGGCCGAATCGTAAAACAGAAAGAAACGCGTGCATTCTCTCAGGAAAAGAAGCTACACTTGTCCCAAGTTAAGGATAGGACACCTTAGGAAAGAAAGCAGAGTGCATGGACTGTAGTGAAACAGACCTAAGAAAGAAGAAGTCTTTTCAGTGTAAGCATGAAACTTTTACGTCGAATACCCTTACAGATATAAACGCTTCAATTCTATTGGAGAAAGCCTATAGAAATGGCCCAATTTGCACGAACCACAACTTTGAGAAATACAACTGTGGGGATAGTTTGCAGTCCAGCACTGGTTAGAAAGAAGTAGAGTTTTCAACATAAGTATGAAGCTTAAGGGCCGAATCGTGATTCAGAAAGTCACGCATGCATTCTCTCAGAAAAAGCAGGTACATATATCCCAAGTTGAAGGACAGCAAAACTTTAGGAAAGAAAGCAGTGTGTATAGTTTGTAGTGAAACACACCTAAGAAAGCAGAAGTCTTTTCAGTGTAAGGATGAAACTTTTAGGTTGAATACCCTTACAGATATAAACGCTTTCATTCTCTCAGAGAAAGCCTCTAGAAAAGGCCCAATTTGCACGGTAGCACAACTTTGGGAAAGAAAACTGTGGGGATAGTTTGCGGTACAGCACTGCTTAGAAAGCAGAAGAGTTTTCAGTGGAAGTATGAAGCTTAAGGGCCGAATCGTGAAACAGAAAGAAACGCATGCATTCTCCAAGAAAAAGTAGCTACACGTGTCCCAAATTAAAGGACAGCAGAACTTTAGGAAAGAAAACAGTGTGTATGGTTTGTAATGAAACACACCTAAGAAAGCAGAAGTCTTTTCGGTACAAGTAATAGACTTTTGGGGCGAATACCCTTACAGATATAAACGTTTTCATCCTCTCAGAGTAAGCCTCTAGAAATGGCCCAATTTGCATGACAGAACAACTATCGGAAAGAAAACTGTGGGTACAGCTTGCAGTCCAGCACTGCTTAGAAAGCAGAAGAGTTTTCACTGTAAGTATGAAGCTTAAGGGCTGAATTGTGATACAGAAAGAAACACATGCATTCTCTCAGAAAAAGCAGCTACGCATGTCCCAAGTTAAAGGATATTACAACCTTAGGAAAGAAAGCTGTGTGTATAGTTTGCAGTGAAACAGACCTAGGAAAGCACAGGTCTTCTCAGTGTTGGGATGAAACATTTAGGTCGAATACCCTTACAGATATAAACGCTTTCATTATCTCAGAGAAAGCATCTAGGAATGGCACAATTTGCACAATAGCACAACTTTGGGAAAGAAAATTGTGGGGATAGTTTGCAGTACAGCACTGCTTAGAAAGCACAAGAGTTTTCAGCGCAAGTGGGAAGCTTAAGGGCCAATTTGTGAAACAGAAAGAAACGCATGCATTCTCTCAGAAAAAGCAGCTACACGTGTCCCAAATTAAAGGACAGCACAACTTTAAGAAAGAAAACAGTGTGTATGGTTTGTAATGAAACAGGACTAAGAAAGAAGAAGTCTTTTCAGTACAAGTATTAGACTTTTAGGGCAAATACCCTTACAGATATAAACGCTTTCATTCTCTCAGAGAAAGCCTCTAGAAATGGCCCAATTTGCATGACAGGACAACTTTGGAAAGAAAATTGTGGGGATACTTGGCAGTCCAGCACTGCTCAGAAAGGAAAAGTGTTGTCACTGTAAACATCAAGCTTAAGTGCCGAATCATAAAACAGAAATAAACGCATGCATTCTCTCAGAAAAAGCAGCTACACATGTCCCAAGGCGAAGGATAGCACAACTTCAGGAAAGAAAGCAGTGTGTATAGTTTGTAGTGAAACAGACCTAAGAAAGCAGATGTCTTTTCTGTGTAAGGATGAAACTTTTAGGTCGAATACCCTTACAGATATAAAAGATTTCATTCTCTCAGAGATGGCCTCTAGAAGTTCCCCAATTTGCACGATACAACAACTAAGGGAAAGAAAACTGTGGGGATACTTTGCAGTCCAGCACTGCTTAGAATGCACAAGAGTTTTCACTGTAACTATGAAGCTAAGGGGCCGAATCGCAAAACAGAAAGAAACGCATGCATTCTCTCAGAAAAAGAAGCTACACATGTCCCAAGTAAAAGGATAGCACAACTCTAGGAAAGAAAGCAGTGTGTATAATGTGTAGTGAAACAGACCTAAGAAAGCAGATGTCTTTTCTGTGTAAGGATGAAACTTTTAGGTCGAATACCCTTACAGATATAAACGTTTTCATTCTCTCAGAGAAAGCCTCTAGAAAAGGCCCAATTTGCACGATAGGAAAACTATCGGAAAGAAAACCGTGGGGACAGTTTGCAGTCCAGCACTGCTTAGAAAGCAGAAGAGTTTTCACTGTAAGTATGAAGCTTAAGGGCCGAATGGTGATACAGAAAGAAACACATGCATTCTCTCAGAAAAAGCAGCTACGCATGTCCCAAGTTAAAGGATAGCACAACCTTAGGAAAGAAAGCAGTGTGTATAATTTGCAGTGAAACAGACCTAGGAAAGCACAGGTCTTCTCAGTGTTGGGATGAAACATTTAGGTCGAATACCCTTACAGATATAAACGCTTTCATTACCTCAGAGAAAGCCTCTAGGAATGGCACATTTTGCACGGTAGCACAACTTCGGGAAAGAAAAAAGTGGGGATAGTTTGCAGTACAGCACTGCTTAGAGAGCAGAAGAGTTTTCACTGCAATTTGAAGCTTAAGGGCCAAATCGTGATTCAGAGAGAAACGCATGCATTCTCTCAGAAAAAGAAGCTACACATTTACCAAGTTAAAGGATAGCACAACTTGAGGAAAGAAAGCACTGTGTATAGTTTCTAGTGAAACAGACCTAAGAAAGCAGAATTCTTTTCAGTATAAGTAATAGACGTTTAGGGCGAATACCCTTACAGATATAAACACTTTCATTCTCTCAGAGAAAGTCTCTGGAAATGGAATAATTTGCAAGATACAACAACTAAGGGAAAGAAAACTGTGGGGATAGGTTGCAGTCCAGCAATGCTTAGAAAGCAGAAGAGTTTTCACTGTAAGTATGAAGCTTAAGGGCAGAATCGTCATACAGAGAGACACACACGCATTCTCTCAGAAAAAGCAGCTACACATGTCCCAGGTTGCCGGATAGCACAACTTTATGAAAGAAAGCAGTGTGTATAGTTTGCAGTGAAGCAGACGTAGGAAAGCACAGGTCTTCTCAGTGTAAGGATGAAACTTTTAGGTCAAATACCCTTACAGATATAAACGGTCTCATTATCTCAGAGAAAGCCTCTAGAAATGGCACATTTGCACCATAGCACAACTTTGGGAAAGAAAACTGTGGGGATAGTTCGCAGTACAGCACTGCTTAGAAAGCAGAAGAGTTTTCTCTGTAAGTTTCAAGTTTAAAGGACGAATCGTAAAACAGAAAAAAACGCATGCATTCTCTCAGTAAAAGCATCTTCACATGTCCCAAGTTAAAGGATAGCACCAGTTTAGGAAAGAAAGCAGTGTGTATAGTTTGTAGTGGAACAGACCTAAGACATCAGGAGTATTTTCAGTGTAAGGATGAAACTTTTAGGTCGAATACTTTTACAGATATAAACGCTTTCATTCTCTCAGAGAAAGCCTCTAGAAAAGGCCCAATTTGCACGATAGCACAACTTTGGGAAAGACAACTGTGGGGATAGTTTGCAGCCCAGCACTGCTTAGAAAGCAGAAGGGTTTTCACTGTAAGTATGAAGCTTAAGGGCCGAATCGTGATACAGAAAGAAACACATGCATTCTCTCAGAAAAAGGAGCTACACATGTCCCAGGTTGCAGCCTAGCACAACTTTAGGAAAGAAAGCAGAGCGTATAATTTGTAGTGAAACAGACCTATGAAAGCGGGAGTCTTTTCAGTGTAAGGATGAAACATTTACGTCTAATACCCTTACAGATATAAACGCTTTCATTCTCTCAGAGAAAGCCTCAAGAAATGGCCCAATTTGCACGATAGAACAATTTTGGGATAGAAAACTGTGGGGATACTTTGCAGTCCTGCACTGCTTAGAAAGCAGAAGAGTCTTCACTGCAAGTATGAAGCTTAAGGGCCGCATCGTGAAACAGAAGGAAATGCATGCATTCTCTCAGAAAAAGCAGGTACACATGTCCCAAATAAAGGGTAGCACAACTTTAGGAAAGAAAGCATTGTGTATAGTTTGTAGTGAAACAGACCTAAGAAAGCAGATGTCTTTTCTGTGTAAGGATGAAACTTTTAGGTCGAATACCCTTACAGATATAAACGTTTTCATTCTCTCAGAGAAAGCCTCTAGAAACGGCCCAATTTGCACGATAGGACAACTACCAGAAAGAAAACTGTGGGGATAGTTTGCAGTCCAGCACCGCTTAGAAAGCAGAAGAGTTTTCACTGTAAGTATGAAGCTTAAGGGCCGATTCGCAAAACATAAAGAAACACATGCATTCTCTCAGAAAAAGCAGCTACACATGTCCCAAGTTAAGGGATAGCACAACTTGGTGAAAGAAATCAGTGGGTATAGTTTGTAGTGAAACAAACCTAAGGAAGCAGAAGTCTTTTCAGTATAAGGATGAAACTCTTAGCCGAATACACATACAGATAGAAACCCTTTTATTCTCTGAGAGAAAGCTTCTAGATATTGTCCAATTTACAGGACAGCACAACTTTGGGAAAGACAACTGTTGGTATAGTTTGCAGTCAAGCAATCTTTAGAAAGCAGCAGGGTTTTCATTATAAGTATGGAACATATAGGCTGAATTGTGTTACAGGAAAAAATGCAAACATTCTGTCAGAGAAAGCAGCTAGACATGTCCCATGTTAAGGGACAGCACAACTTTAGGAAAAGAAGCAGTGGGTATAGGTTGCAGTGAAACAAACCTAAGGAAGGAGAAGTCTTTTCAGTATAAGGATGAAACGATTAGGCCAAATACAGTGAGAGATAGAAACTCTTTCATTCTCTCAGAAAAAGCTGCTAGAAATTGTCCAATTTACAGGATAGCACAACTTTGGGAAAGAAATCTTTGATTATGGTTTGCAGTCAAACAACCTTTAGAAAGCAGAAGAGTTTTCATTATAAGTATGAAACCTGTAGGATGAATTGTGTTACAGAAACAAACGAAAACATTCTCTCAAAGAAAGCAGCTAGACAAGTCAAAAGTTAATGGATAGCACAACTTCAGGAAAGAAAACAGTGAGTATAGTTTGTAGTGAAACAGACCTGAGAAAGCAGAAGCCTTTTCAGTGTAAGGATGAATCTCTTCATCCAAATACAGATACAGAGAGAAATGCTTTCATTCTCTCAGAGAAAGCTTCCAGAAACTGTCCAATTTTCAGTACAGCACAATTTTGGGACAGAAAACGGTTGGTATAGTTTGTAGTCAAACAATCGTGAGAAAGCAGAAGAGTTTTCATTATAAGTATGGAACATATAGGCAGAATTGTGTTACAGAAACAAAAGCAAACATTCTCTCAGAGAAAGCAGCTGGACATGTCCAAAGTTAAGGGATAGCAAAACTTTAGGAAAGACAGCAGTGGGTTTAATTTGCAGTGTAACAGACCTAAGGAAGCAGAAGTCTTTTCAGTATAAGGATGAAACTCTTAGGCCGAATGCAGTGACAGATAGAAACGATTTCATTCTCACAGAGAAAGCTTGTAAAAATTGTCCAATTTACAGGATAGCACAACTTCGGGAAATAAAACAGTTTATATACTTTGCAGTCTAACAATCTTTAGAAAGCAGAAGAATTTTCATTATAAACATGGAACATATGGGCCAATTGTGCTACAGAAACAAACGCAAACATCCTCTCAGAGAAAGCAGCTAGACATGTCCCAAGTTAAGGTACAGCACATCTTTAGGAAAGAAAGCAGTGGGTATAGTTTGTAGTGAAAGAAACCTAAGAAAGCAGAAGTCTTTTCAGTATAATGATGAAACCCTTAGGCCGAATACAGTGACACACAGAAACTCTTTCATTCTCTCAGAGGAAGCTTGTAGATATTGTCCAATTCACATGATAGCACAACTTTGGGAAAGAAAAGTGTGAGTGTGGTTTGCAGTCAAAGAATCTTTAGAAAGCAGAAGAATTTTCATTATAAGTGTGAAACCTATAGGGCGGATTGTGTTACAGAAACAAATGCAAACATTCTCTCAGAGAAAGCAGCTAGACATGTCCGAAGTTAAGGGGTAGCACAACTTTAGGAACGAAAGCAGTGGGTATAGTTTGCAGTGAAACAAACTTAAGAAAGCAGAAGTATTTACAGTATAAGCATGAAACCCTTAGGACGAATACAGTGACAGATGGAAACTCTTTCAGTCTCTCAGGGAAAGCTTCTCGAAATTGTCCAATTTACAGGACAGCACAACTTTGGGAAAGAAAACTGTGCGTATGGTTTGCAGTCAAACAAGCTTTAGATAGCAGAAGGGTTTTCATCATAAGTATTGAACCTATGGGCCGAATTGGATTACAGAAACAAAAGTAAACATTCTCTCAGAGAAAGCAGTGGGACATGTCGAAAGGTAAGGGATAGCACAACTTTAGGAAAGGCAACAGTGGGCATAGTTTGTAGTGAAACAAACCTAAGAAAGCAGAACTCTTTTCAGTATAATGGTGAAACTGTTAGGTCGAATAAGATCCTGAAAGAATCGCTTTCATTCTCTCAGAGAAAGCTTCTACAAATTGTCCAATTTACAGGATAGCACAACTTTGGGAAAGAAAACTTTTGGTATACTTTGCAGTCAAACAATCGTTACAAAGCAGAAGAGTTTTCATCATAAGTATGAAACCTATAGGGCGGATTGTGTTACAGAAACAAACACAAACATTCTCTTAGAGAAAGCAGGTAGACATGTCCCAAGTTAAGGGATAGCACAACTTAAGAAAGAAAGCAGTGTGTATGGTTTGTAGTGAAAGAAACCTAAGAAAGCAAAAGTCTTTTCAGCACAAGGATGAAACCCTTAGGGCAAATACAATGACAGATAGAAACTCTTTCATTTAATCAGAGAAAGCTTCTAAAAATTGTCCAATTTACAGGGTAGCACAACTTTGGGAAAGAAAACGGTTGGTATAGTTTGCAGTCAAACCATCGTTAGAACGCAGGAGAGTTTTGACTCAAAGTATGGAACATGTAGGCTGAATTGTCTTACAGAAACAAAAGCAAACATTCTCTCAGAGAAAGCAGCTGGACATTTCCCAAGTTAAGGGATAGCACAACACTGGAAGAGAAAGCAGTGTGTATAGTTTGTAGTGAAAAGACCTAAGGAAGCAGAAGACTTTTCAGTATAAAGACAAAACTCTTAGGACGAATACAGATACAGGTACAAACGCTTCTATTCTCTCAGAGAAAGCTTCCAGATATTGTCCAATTTACAGGATAGCACAAATTTGGGAAAGACAACTGTTGGTATAGTTTCCAGTCAAGCAGTCTTTAGAAAGTAGAAGGGTTTTCATTATAAGTATGGAACTTATAGGCCAAATTGGGTTACAGAAACAAACGCAAATATTCTCTCAGAGAAAGCAGCTGGACATGTCCAAAGTTAAGAGATGGCACAACTGTAGGAAAGTAAGCAGTGGTTATAGTTTGTGGTGAAAAAGACCTAAGGAAGCAGGAGTCTTTTCAGTATGAGGATGAAACTCTTAAGCCGAATGCAGTGACAGGTAGAAACGCTTTCATTCTCTCAGAGAAAGCTTCTAGAAATTGTCCAATTTACAGGATAGCACAACTTTGGGAAAGAAAACTTTTGGTATAGTTTGCAGTCAAACAATCTTTAGAAAGCAGAAGAGTTTTCATTATAAGTATGGAACTCATAGGTCGAAATGTGTTATAGAAACTAACGCAAACATTCTCTTAGAGAAAGCAGGTACACATGTCCCAAGTTAAGGGATAGCACAACTTAAGAAAGAAAGCAGTGGGTATGGTTTGTAGTGAAAGAAACCTAAGAAAGCAGAGTCCCTTCAGTACAAGGATGAAACCCTTAGGGCAAATACAGTGACAGATAGAAACTCCTTCATTCAATCAGAGAAAGCTTCTAGAAATTGTCCAATTCACAGGGTAGCACAACTTTGGGAAAGAAAACTGTGAGTGTGGTTTGCAGTCAAACAAGCTTTAGAAGGCAGAAGTGTTTTCATTATAAGTATTGAAGTTATAGGCCGAATAGGGTTACAGACACAAACGCAAACATTCTCTCAGAGAAACCAGATAGACATGTCCCAAGTTAAGGGATAACACAACGTTGGGAAAGCAGTGGGTATAGTTTGTAGTGAAAAGACCTAAGGAAGCAGAAGTCTTTTCAGTATAAGGATGAAACCCTTAGGCCGAATACACTGACAGATAGAAACTCTTTCATTCTTAAGAGAAAGCTTCTAGATATGGTCGAATTTACAGGATAGCACAACTTTGGGATAGAAAACTGTGAGTGTGGTTTGCAGTCAAACAATCTTTAGAAAGCAGAAGAGTTTTCATTATAAGCATGAAACCTATAGGGAGGATTGTGTTACAGAAAAAAAAGCAAATATTCTCTCAGAGAAAGCAGCTGGACATGTCCAAAGTTAAGGGATAGCCCAAATTTCGGAAAGACAGCAGTTGGTATAGTTTGAGGTGAAAGAAACCTAAGAAAGCAGAAGTCTTTTCAGTATAAGGATGAAACCCTTAGGCCGAATACACTGACAGATAGAAACTCTTTCATTCTCTAAGAGAAAGCCTCTAGAAATTGTCCAATTTACAGGGTAGCACAACTTTGGGAAAGAAAACTGTGAGTATGGTTTGCAGTCAAACAAGCTTTAGAAGGCAGAAGTGTTTTCATTATAATTATTGAAGTTATAGGCCGAATAGGGTTACAGACACAAACGCAAACATTCTCTCAGAGAAAGCAGATAGACATGTCCCAAGTTAAGGAATAACACAACGTTGGGAAAGAAAGCATGGGTATAGTTTGTAGTGAAAAGACCTAAGGAAGCAGAAGACTTTTCAGTATAAAGACGAAACTCTTAGGACGAATACAGATAGAGGTATAAACGCTTTTATTCTCTCAGAGAAAGCTTCCAGATATTGTCCAATATACAGGATAGCACAAATTTGGGAAAGACAACTAATGGTATAGTTTGCAGTCAAGCAATCTTTAGAAAGCAAAAGGGTTTTCATTATAAGTATGGAACTTATAGGCCAAATCAGGTTACAGAAACAAATGGAAACATTCTCTCAGAGAAAGCAGCTGGACATGTCCAAAGTTAAGGCAAGGCACAACTTTAGGAAAGAAAGCAGTGGGTATAGTTTGTAGTGAAAGAAGCCTAAGAAAGCAGAAGTCTTTTCAGTATAAGGATGAAACCCTTAGGCCGAATACACTGACAGATAGAAACTCTTTCATTCTCTAAGAGAAAGCTTCTAGATATTGTCCAATTTACAGGATAACACAACTTTGGGATAGAAAACTGTGAGTGTGGTTTGCAGTCAAACAATCTTTAGAAAGCAGAAGAGTTTTCATTATAAGTATAGAATATACAGGACGAATTGGGTTACAGAAACAAACGCAAACATTCTCTCAGAGAAAGCAGCTAGACATGTCCCAAGTTAAGGGACAGCACAACTTTAAGAAAGAAACCAGTCGGTATAGTTTGTAGTGAAACAGACCTAAGGATGGAGAAGTCTTTCCAGTATAAGGATGAAACACTTAGGCCGAATGCAGTGATAGATAGAAACTCTTTCATTCTCTCAGAGAAAGCTTCCAGAAATTGTCCAATTTACAGTATAGCACAACTTTGGGAAAGAAAACGGTTTATATATTTTGCAGTCTAACAACCTTTAGGAAGCAGAAGGATTTTCATCATAAGTATGGAACATATAGGCTGAATTGTGTTACAGAAAGAAACGCAAACATTCTTTCAGAGAAAGCAGCTGGACATGTCCCAAGGTAAGGGACACCACAATTTTAGGAAAGAAAGCAGTGGGTATAGTTTGTAGTGAAACAAACCTAAGAAAGCAGAGGTCTTTTCAGTATAAGGATGAAACCCTTAGGCCGAATACAGTGACAGATAGAAACTGTTCCATTGTCTCCGAGAAAGCTTCTAGAAATGGTCCAATTTACAGGACAGCACAACTTTACGAAAGAAATCTGTGAGTATGGTTTGCAGTCACACAAGCTTTAGAAGGCAGAAGGGTTTTCATTATAAGTATTGAAGTTATAGGCCAAATTGGCTTCCAGAAACAAACACAAACATTCTCTCAGAGAAAGCAGATAGACATGTCCCAAGTTAAGAGATAGCACAACTTTGGGAAAGAATGTGGTGGGTATAGTTTGTAGTGAAACAAACCTAAGAAAGCAGAGGTCTTTTCAGTATAAGGATGAAACCCTTAGGCCGAATACGGTGACAGATAGAAACTCTGCCATTCTCTCCGAGAAAGCTTCTGGAAATTGTCCAATTTACAGCATAGCACAACTTCAATAAAGAAATCTGTGAGTATTGTTTGCAGTCAAACCAGCTTTAGAAAGCAGAAGAGTTTTCATTATAAGTATTGAACTTATAGGCCCAATTGGGTTACAGAAACAAACGCAGACATTCTCTCAGAGAAAGCAGCTGGAAAGGCCCCAGTTAAGGGATAGCACAACTTTGGGAAACAAAGCAGTGGGTATAGTTTGTAGTGAAACAGACCTAAGGAAGCAGAAGTCTTTTCAGTATAAAGATGAAACACCTAGGCCGAATAAAGATACTGATAGAAACGCTTTCATTCTCTCAGAAAAAGCTTCTAGAAATTGTCCAATTTACAGGATCGCACAATTTTGGGAAAGAAAACCGTGAGCATGATTTGCAGTCAAACAAGCTATAGAAAGCAGAAGTGTATTCATTATAAGTATTGAACCTATAGGCCGAATTCGATTACAGAAAAAAAGCAAACATTCTCTCAGAGAAAGCAGCTGGACATATCCAAAGTTAAGGGACAGCAAAACTATAGGAAAGACAGCAGTGGGCATAGTTTGTAGTGAAACAGACCTAAGGAAGCAGAATTCTTTTCAGTATAGGGGTGAAACTGTTAGGCTGAATGAAATCCAGAAAGAAATGCTTTCATTCTCTCAGAGAAAGCTTCCAGAAATTGTCCAATTTACAGGATAGCACAACTTTGGGAAAGAAAACTGTGAGCATAATTTGCAGTCAAACAAGATTTGGAAGGTAGAAGGGTTTTCATTATAATTATTGAAATTATAGGCCCAATTGTGTTACAGAAACAAACTCAAACATTCTCTCAGAGAAAGGAGCTAGACATGTCCCAAGTAAGGGGATACCCCAACTTTAGGAAAGAAAGCAGTAGGTATACTTTGTAGTGAAATAGACCTAAGGAAGCAGAAGTCTTTTCAGGTTAAGGATGAAACTCTTAGGCCGAATGCAGTGACAGATAGAAACTCTTTCATTCTCTCAGAGAAAGCTTCTAGAAATTGTCCAATTTACACGATAGCACAATGTTGGGAAAGAAAACGGTTTATATATTTTGCAGTCTAACCATCTTTAGAAAGCAGAAGAATTTTCATTATAAGTATGGAACATATAGGCTGAATTGTGTTACAGAAAGAAACACAAATATACTCTCAGAGAAAGCAGCTAGACATGTCCCAAGTTAAGGGACATCACAACTTTAAGAAAGAAAGCAGTGGGTATAGTTTGTGCTGAAAGACACCTAAGAAAGCAGAATTCTTTTCAGTATAAGGACGAAACCCTCAGGCCGAACATAATGACATAGATAAATTCTTTCATTCTCTCAGAGAAAGCTTCTAGAAATTGTCGAATTTACAGGATAGCAAAACTTTGGAAAAGCAAATTTTGAGTGTGGCTTGCAGTCAAACAATCTTTAGAAAGCAGAAGAGTTTTCATTATAATTATGGAACATATAGGCCGAATTGTGTTTCAGAAACAAACACAAACATTCTCTCAGAGAAAGCAGCTGGACATGTCCAACATTAAGGGATAGCACAGCTTTAGGAAAGACAGCAATGGGTATAGTTTGTAGTGAAACAGCCATAAGGAAGCAGAACTCTTTTCAGTATAAGGGTGAAACTGCTAGGCTGAATAAAATCCAGAAAGAAATGCTTTCATTCTCTCAGAGAAAGCTGCTAAAATTTTCCAAGTTACAGGATAGCAAAACTTTGGGAAAGAAAACTGTGAGTGTGGTTTCCAGTCAAACAATCTTTAGAAAGCATAAGAGTTTTCATTATAATTATGGAACTTATACGCCGAATTGTGTTACAGAAACAAATGCATACATTATCTCAGAGAAAGCAGCTAGACATGTCCCAAGTTAAGGGACAGCACAACCTTAGGAAAGAAAGCAGTGGGTATACTTTGTAGTGAATCAAACCTAAGAAAGCAGAAGTCTTTTCAGTATAAAGATGAAACCATTAGGCCCAATACAGTGACAGGTAGAAACTCTTTCATTCTCTCATAAAAAGCTCTAGAAATTGTCCAATTTACAGGAGACCACAACTTTGGGAAAGAAAACTGTGAGTGATGTTTGCACTCAAACAATCTTTAGAAAGCAGAGGAGTGTTCATTTTAATTAAGGAACATATAGGGCAAATTGTGTTACAGAAACAAATGCAAACATTCTCTCAGAGAAAGCAGCTAGACATGTCAAAAGTTAAGAGATAGCACAACTTCAGGAAAGAAAGCAGTGAGTAGAGTTTGCAGTGAAACAGACCTAAGAAAGCAGAAGTCTTTTCAGTGTAAGGATGAAACTCTTAATCCGAATACAGATACAGAGAGAAACGCTTTCATTCTCTCAGAGAAAGCTTCTAAAACTGTCCAATTTACAGGATAGCACAACTTTGGGAAAGAAAACTGTTGGTATATTTTGCAGTCAAACAATCTTTAGAAAGCAGAAGAATTTTCATTATAAGTATGGAACATATAGGCCAAACTGTGTTACAGAAACAAACGCAAACATTCTCTCAGAGAAAGCATCTAGACATGTCCCAAGTTAAGGGACAGCACAGCTTTAGGAAAGAAAGCTGTGGGTATAGTTTGTAGTGAAACAAACCTAAGAAAGCAGAAGTCTTTTCAGTATAGGGATGAAACCCATAGGCCGAACACAGTGACAGATAGAAACTGTTTCATTGTCTCAGAGGAAGCTTCTAGAAATTGTCCAATTTACAGGATAGCACAACTTTGGGAAAGGAAACTTTTATTATGGTTTGAGGTCCAACAATCTTTAGAAAGCAGAAGAGTTTTCATAGTAAGTATGGAAATTGTAGGCCGAATTGGGTTACAGAAACAAACACATTCTCTCAGAGAAAGCAGTTAGACATGTCCCAAGTTAAGGGATAGCACAACTTAAATAAAGATAGCAGTGGGTATAGTTTATAATGAAACAGACCTAAGAAAGCAGAAGTCTCTTCACTATAACAAGGAAACTTTTAGTCCGAACACAGTTACAGATACAAATGATTTCATTCTCTCAAAGAAAGCTTCTAGAAATGGCCAAATTTACAGGATAGCACAACTTAGGGAAAGAAAAGAGTCAGTATATTTTTTAGTCAAACACACCTTAGAAAGCAGAAGTCTTTTCATTATACTTATGAAACTTACAGGCCAAATGGGGTTACAGATACAAACGTGGACATTCTCTCAGAGAAAGCGGCTTAGACATGTCCCAACTTAAGGGATAGCACAACTTAAGGAAAGAAAGCAGTGGATATAGTTTGTGGTGGAACAGACTTAAGAAAGCAAAACTCTTTTCATTTTAAGCATGAAACTTTTAGGCAGAATACGGTTACAATGCAAAAGCTTTCATACACTCAGGGAAAGCTTCTAGAAATGGCCCAATGCACAGGATCGCAGAACTTTGGGATAAAATCAGTGGGTACAGCTTGTAATCAAACACACCTTAGAAAGCAGGAGTCTTTTCATTATAAGTAGGAAACTTATACATCGAATGGTTTTAAACATACAAATGCATACATTCTCACAGAGAAAGCGGCTAGAAATGGCCCAAGTTAAGGGAGATAACTACTGTGGGAAAGAAAGCAGTGGGTGGAGTTTGTAGTCAACCAGACTTAAGAAAGCAGAAATCTTTTCATTAAAAGAATGAAACATTCAGGCTGAATACAGATACAGATACGATACAAACGCTTTCATTCTCTCAGAGAAAGCTTCTAGAAATGGCCCAATTTACAGGATAGCACAACTTTGGGATAGAAAACAGTGGGTATAGTTTGTTGTAAAACACACCTTAGAAATGAGAGGTCTTTTCATTATAAGTATGAAACTAATAGGCCGAATGGGTTACAGATACAAACGCATACATTCTCTCAGACAAAGTGTCTAGACATGGCCCAAGTTAAGGGATAGCACTGCTGTGGGAAAGAAAGCAGTGGGTATAGTTTGTAGTGAAACAGACCTAGCAACTCAGAAGTATTTTCATTATAAGAATGAAACATTTAGTCTAAATACTCTTACAGATACAAACGCTTTCATTCTCTCAGAGAAAGCTTCTAGAAATGGCCCAATTTACAGGATAGCACAAGTTTGGGGAAAAAAACAGTGGGTATAGTTTGTAGTCAAACACACCTTAGAAAGCAGAAGTCTTTGCATTATAAGTATGAAACTTATAGGCCGAATGGGGTTACAGATACAAACGCACACATTCTCTCAGAGAAAGTGGCTAGACATGGCCCAAGGTAAGAGATATCACAACTTAGGAAAGAAAGCAGTGGGTATAGCTTATAGTCAAGGAGACTAAGAAAGCAGAAGTCTTTTCTTATAGGAATGAACCTTCTAGGCTGAATACAGTTACAGATAAAAAAGCTTTCATTCTCAGAGGAAGCTACTAGGCATATCTCAAGTTAAGAAATAGCACAACTTAAGACCAAAGAAAGCAGTGGGTATAGCTTGTAGTCAAAGAGACTCGGAAAGAAGAAATGTTTTGACTATAAGAATGAAAATTTCAGGCCGAATACAGTTACAGATAAAAACGCTTTCATTCTCTCAGGGAAAGCTTCTAGAAGTGGCCCAATTTACAGGACAGCACAACTTTGGGAAAGAAAACAGTGGGTATAGTTTGTAGTCAAAGATACATAAGAAACAGAAATCCTTTCGTTGTAAGATTGAACCTTTTAGGCTGAATACAGTTACAGATACAAATGCATACATTCTCTCAGAGAAGGTGGCTAGACATAGCCCAAGTAAAGGGACACCACAACTTAAGAAAAGAAAGCAGTGGGTATAGTTTGTAGTCAAACAGACCTAAAAAAGCAGAAATCTTTTTATTATAAGAAGGAAACTTTTACGCTGAATATGCTTAAAAATGAAAACACTTTCATTATCTTAGAGAAAGCTTCTAGAAATGGTCCAATGTACAGGATAGCACCCCATTGGGCGAGAAAACAGTGGGTATAGTTTGTAGTCAAACACACCTTAGAAAGCAGAAGTCTTTCATTATAAGTGTGAAACTAATAGGCTTAATAGAGTTACGGATACGAACGCATACATTCTCTCAGAGAAAGAGGCCAGACACAGCCCGTACTAAGGTTAGCACAAATGTGGGAAAGAAAGCTGTGGGCAGAGTTTGTTTGAAATGGGCCTAAGAAAGCAGAAGTCCCTTCATTATAATGATGACACATTTAGGCCTAATGCAGTTATAGATACAAATGCTTTCATTCTCTCAGAGAAAGCTTCTAGAAATGGCCCAATTTACAAGATAGCACAACTTTGTTAAAGAAAACAGGGGATATAGTTTGTGGTCAAACACACTTTAGAAAGCAGAACTCTTTTCCTTGTAAGTATGATACTTATAGGCCGAATGGGATTACAGATACAAATGCAAACATTCTCTCAGACAAAGTGTCCAGACTTGGCCCAAGTTAAGAGAAGCACAACTTAGGGAAAGAAGGCAGTGGGTATAGCTTGTAGTCAAGAGGAAAAAGAAACCAGAAGTCTTTTCTTATTAGAATGAAACTTTTAGGCTGAATACAGTTACAGATACAAAAGCTTTCATTCTCTCAGAGAAAGGTTGTGGAAATGGCCCAATTTACAGTATAGCACACCTTTGGGAAAGAAAACAGTGGGTATAGTTTGTAGACAAACATACCTTGGAAAGCAGATGTCTTTTCTTTATAATTATGAAACTTATTGGCCAAATGTGGTTATGGATACAAACTCATGAATTCTCTCTGAGAAAGAGACTATAAATGGCCCAAGCTAAGGGATAGCACCACTGTGGGAAAGAAAGAAGTGGGTATAGTTTGTAGTGAAACAGACCTAAGAAAGCAGAAGTCCTTTCATTGTAAGAATGAAACTTTTAGGTCGAATACAGTTACAGATACAAACGCTTTCAATCTCACAGAGAAAGCTTCTAGAAATGGCCCAATTTGCAGGATAGCACAACTTTAGGAAAGAAAACAGTGGGTGTAGTGTGTACTCAAACATACTTTAGAAAGGAGAAGTCTTTTCCTTATAAGTATGAAACTTATATGCCGAATGAGGTTACAGACACAAAAGCATACATTCTCTCAGAGAAAGCACCAAGACATTGCCCAACTTAAGGGATATCACAACTGTGGGAAAGAAAGCAGTGGATATAGTTTGTGGTCAAAGAGACCTACGAAACAGAAATCCTTTCATTATAAGAGTGAACATTTTAGGCCGAATACAGTTACAGATACAGGCGCTTTCATTCTCCCAGAGAAAGCTTCTAGAAATGGCCCAATTTGCAGGATAGGACCACTTTGGGAAAGAAAACAGGGGATATAGTTTGCAGTCAAACACACTTTAGAAAGCGGAACTCTTTTCATTATAGGTATGAAACTTATAGGCCGAATGGGGTTACACATACAAACGAATACGTTCCCTCAGAGAATGCGGCCAGACATGGACCAAGTTAAGGGATAACACAACATAAGGAGAGAAAGCAGTGGGTATAGTTTTGCAGTTAAACAGACCTAAGAAAGAGGAAGTCTTTTCATTACAAGAATGAAACTTTTAGGCTGAATACCGTTACATATACAAAAGCTTTCATTTTCTCAGGGAAAGCTTCTAGAAATGGTGCAATTACACGATAGCACAACTGTGGGAAAGAAAACAGTGGGTATAGTTTGTAGTCAAAGACACCTTACAAAGCAGAAGTCTTTTCATTATAAGTATGAAAATTATAGGACAAATGGGGTTAAAGATACAAACGCATACATTCTCTCAGAGACAGCGGCTAGACGTTACTCCAGTTAAAAGGTAACACAACTGAAGGAAAGAAAGCAGTGCGTATAGTTTGTAGTCAAATTGACCTAAGAAACTAGAAATGTTTTCATTATAAGAATGAAATTTTAGGCCGAATACAGATACAGATACAAACGATTTCATTCTATCAGAGAAAGCTTCTAGAAATGGCCCAATTTACAGGATAGCACAACTTTGGGAAAGAAAAAGTGAGTGTAGTTTGTAGTCAAACGCATCTTTGAAAGCAGTAGTCCTTTCCTTATAAGTATAAAACTCATAGGCCAAAGGGGTTTACACATACAAACAGATACATTCTCTCATAGAAGCAGCTGGACATGGCCCAAGTTAAGGGATAGCACAACTTAAGTAAAGAAAGCAGTGGGTATAGTTTGTACTCAAACAGACCTATGAAAGCAGAAGTCTTCTCTTTCTAAGACTGAAACTTTTCAAAAGAATACGGTTACAGATACAAAAGCTTTCATTCTCTCAGAGAAAGCATTTGGAAATGGCCCAATTTACAGTTTAGCACAACTTTGGGAAAGAAAACAGTGGGTACAGTTTGCAGACAAACACACCTTAGAAAGCAGATGTCTTTTCGTTGTAAGTATGAAAGTTATAGGCCAAATGGGGTTACAGATACAAGCGGATAATTTCTCTCAGAGAAAGCGGCTAGACATGGCCCAACTTAAGGGATAGCACAACTTAAGGAAAGAAAGCAGTGGATATAGTTTGTGGTGGAACAGACTTAAGAAAGCAAAACTCTTTTCATTTTAAGATGAAACTTTTAAGCCAAATACAGTTCACAGTGCAAACCCTTTCACTGTCTCAGAGAAAGTTTCCAGAAATGGCCCAATTTACAGGATAGCACAACTTTGGGAAAGAAAACAGTGGGTACAGTTTGTATTCAAACACACCTGAGAAAGCAGAAGTCTCTTCATTACAAGTATGACACATACAGGCTGAATGGGGTTGCAGATACAAACGCATACATTCTCTCACAGAAAGCGACTGGGCATATCTCAAGTTAAGAAACAGCACAACTTAATTAAAGAAAGCAGTGGGTGTAGCTTGCAGTCAAAGGCCCTAGGAAAGCAGAAATGCTTTCATTATAAGAATGAAAATTTTCAGCCGAATGCAGTTACAGATCCAAGTGCTATCATTCTCTCAGAGAGAGCTTCTAGATATGGCCCAAATTACAGGATCGCACAACTTCGGGAAAGAAAACTGTGAGTGTGGTTTGCAGTCAAACAATCTTTAGAAAGCAGAAGAGTTTTCGCTATAAGTATGGAATTTATTGGGCGAATTGCATTACAGAAACAAACGCAAACATTCTCTCAGAGAAAGCAGCTAGACATGTAACAAGTTAAGGGATAGCACAACTTTAGGAAAGAAAGCAGTGTGTATAGTTTTTAGTGAAACAGACATAAGAAAGCAGAAGCCTCTTCAGTATAAGTATGAAACTCTTAGGCCGAATGCAGTGACAGATAGAAATGCTTCCATTCTCTCAGAGAAAGCTTCTACAAATTGTCCAATTTACAGGATAACACAACTTTTGGGAAGAACAGAGTTTATATATTTTGCAGTCTAACAATCTTTAGAAAGCAGAAGTATTTTCGTTATAAGTAAGGAACACATAGGCCGAATTGTGTTACAGAAATAAATGCAAACATTCTCTCAGAGCAAGCAGCTAGACAAGTCCCAAGTTAAGGGACAGCACAGCTTTAGGAAAGAAAGCAGTGGGTATAGTTTGTAGTGAATCAAACCTAAGAAAGCAGAAGTCTTTTCAGTATAAGGATGAAACCGTTAAACCGAATACAGTGACAGGTAGAAACTCTTTCATTCTCTCATAGAAAGCTCTAGAAATTGTCCACTTTAGAGGATAGCACAAGTTTGGGAAAGAAAACTGTGAGTGATGTTTGCAGTCAAACAATCTTTAGAAAGCAGAGTAGTTTTCATTATAAGTATGGAACCTATAGAGCGAATTGTGTTACAGAAACAAACGCAAACATTCTCTCAGAGTAAGCAGCTAGACATGTCAAAAGTTAAGGGATAGCACAACTTCAGGAAAGAAAGCAGTGACTATAGTTTGTAGTGAAACAGACCTAAGAAACCAGAAGTCTTTTCAGCATAAGGATGAAACTCATAATCCGAATACAGATACAGAGAGAAACGCTTTCATTCTCTCAGAGAAAGCTTCTGGAAACTGTCCAATTTACAGGATAGCACAACTTTGGGAAAGAAAACTGTTGGTATAGCTTGCAGTCAAACAATCGTTAGAAAGCAGAAGAGTTTTCATTATAAGTATGGAACTTATAGGCCGAATTGGGTAACAGAAACAAAAGCAAACATTATGTCAGAGAAAGCAGCTGGACATGTCCAAAGTTAAAGGATACCACAACATTAGGAAAGACAGCACTGAGTATAGTTTGTAGTGAAACAGACCTAAGAAAGCAGAGCTCTTTTCAGTATAAGGGTGAAACAGTTAGGCCGAATAAGATCCAGAAAGAAACGCTTTCATTCTCTCAGAGAAAGCTTCTAGAAATTGTCCAATTTACAGGATAGCACAATTTTGGGAAACAAAACTTTTGGTTTAGTTTGAAGTCAAACAATCCTTGGAAAGCAGAAGAGTTTTCATTATAAGTATGGAACTTATACGCCGAATTGGGTAACAGAAGCAAACGCAAACATTCTCTCAGAGAAAGCAGCTAGACATCTCCCAAGTTAAGGGATAGCAAAATGTTAGGAGAGAAATCCATGGGTATAGTTTGTAGTGAAACAGACCTAAGAAAGCAGACGTCTTTTCAGTATAAGGATGAAACTCTCAGGCCAAATACAGTGACACATAGAAATGCTTTCATTCTCTCAGAGAAGGCTTCTAGATATTGTCCAATTTGCAGGACAGCACAAATTTGGGAAAGAAAACTGTTTATATATTTTGCAGTCTAACAATCTTTTGAAAGCAGAAGATTTTCATTATAAGTATGGAACATATAGGCCGAATTGTGTTACAGAAACAAACGCAAACATTCTCTCAGAGCAAGCATCTAGACATGTCCCAAGTTAAGGGATGGCACAGCTTTAGGAAAGAAAGCAGTGGGTACAGTTTGTAGTGAAACAGACCTAAGAAAGCAGACGTCTTTTCAGGATAAGGATGAAACCGTTAGGCCCAATACAGTGACAGGTGGACACTCTTTCATTCTCTCAGAGAAAGCTTCTAGAAATAGTCCAATTTACAGGACAGCACAACTCTGGGAAAGAAATCTGTGAGTACGGTTTGCAGTCAAACAAACTTTAGAAAGCAGAAGAGTTTTCATTATAGGTATTGAACTTATAGGATGAATTAGGTTACATAAACAAATGCATACATTCTCTCAGAGAAAGCAGATAGACATGTCCCAAGTTAAGGGACAGCTCACCTTTAGGAAAGAAAGCAGTGGGTATACTTTGTAGTGAATCAAACCTAAGAAAGCAGAAGTCTTTTCAGTATAAGGATGAAACCATTAGGCCCAATACAGTGACAGGTAGAACCTCTTTCATTCTCTCATAGAAAGCTTCTAGAAATTGTCCAATTTACAGGACAGCACAACTTTGGGAAAGAAAACTGTGAGTGTGGTTTGCAGTCAAACAATCTTTAGAAAGCAGAAGAGTTTTCATTATAAGTATGGAACCTATAGGCTGAATTGGGTTACAGAAACAAACGCAAACATTCTCTCAGAGAAAGCAGCTAGACATCTCCCAAGTTAAGGGATAGCACAACTTTAGGAAAGAAAGCAGTGGCTATAGTTTGTGGTGAAACAAACTTAAGGAAGCAGAAGTCTTTTCAGCATAGATATGAAACTCTTAGGCCGAATACAGGTACAGACAGAAACGCTTTCTTTCTCTCAGACAAAGCTTCTAGATATTGTCCAATTTACAGGATAGTACAACTTTGGGAAAGACAACTCTTGGGATAGTTTGCAGTCAACCGATCTTTAGAAAGCAGAAGGCTTTTCATTATAAATACGGAACTTACAGGCCAAATTGTGTTACAGAAGCAAATGCAAACATTCTCTCAGAGCAAGCAGCTAGACATGTCCCAAGTTAAGGGACAGCACAGCTTTAGGAAAGAAAGCAGTGGGTATACTTTCTAGTGAATCAAACCTAAGATAGCAGAAGTCTTTTCAGTATAAGGATGAAACCGTTAGGCCCAATACAGTCACAGGTACAAACTCTTTCATTCTCTCAGAGAAAGCTTCTAGAAATTCTCTAATTTACAGGATAGCACACCTTTGGGTAAGAAAACTGTGAGTGTGGTTTGCAGTCAAACAATCTTTAGAAAGCAGAAGAGTTTTCACTATAAGTATGGAACTTATTGGGCGAATTGCATTACAGAAACAAGTGCAAACATTGTCTCACAGAAAGCAGCAGGACATGTAACTAGTTAAGGGATAGCACAACTTTAGGAAAGAAAGCAGTGTGTGTAGTTTGTAGTGAAACAGACATAAGAAAGCAGAAGCCTTTTCAGTATGAGTATGAAACTCTTAGGCCGAATGCAGCGACAGATAGAAATGCTTCCATTCTCTCAGAGAAATCTTCTACAAATTGTCCAATTTACAGGATAACACAACTTTTGGGAAGAACACGGTTTATATATTTTGCAGTCTAACAATCTTTAGAAAGCAGAAGTATTTTCGTTATAAGTATGGAACACATAGGCCGGATTGTGTTACAGAAATAAATGCAAACATTCTCTCAGAGCAAGCAGCTAGACATATCCTCAGTTAAGGGATAGCACAACTTTAGGAAAGAAAGCAGTGGGTACAGTTTGTAGTGAATCAAACCTAAGAAAGCAGAAGTCTTTTCAATATAAGGATGAAAACCTTAGGCCAAACACAGTGACAGGTAGAAACTCTTTCATTCTCTCATAAAAAGCTCTAGAAATTGTCCAATTTGCAGGAGAGCACAACTTTGGGAAAGAAAACTGTGAGTGTGGTTTGCAGTCAAACGATCTTTAGAAAGCAGAGGAGTGTTCATTTTAATTAAGGAACATATAGGGCAAATTGTGTTACAGAAACAAATGCAAACATTCTCTCAGAGAAAGCAGCTGGACATTTCCCAAGTTAAGGGACAGGAAAACTTTGGGAAAGAAAGCAGTTTGTATAGTTTGTGGTGAAACAGACCTAAGGAAGCAGAAGTCTTTTCAGTATAAGTATGAAACTGTTAGGCCAAATACAGATACAGACAGAAACGCTTTCATTCTCTCAGAGAAAGCTTCTAGAAATTGTCCAATTTACAGGATACCACAAGTTTGGGAAAGAAAACTTTTGGTATACTTTGAGGTCAAACAATCTTTGGAAAGCAGAAGAGTTTTCACTATAAGTATGGAATTGTAGGCCGAATTGTGTTACAGGAACAAAAGCAAACATTTTCTCAGAGAAAGCAGCTGGACATGTCCAAAGTTAAGTGATAGCACAGCTTTAGGAAAGACAGCAGTGGGTATAGTTTGTAGTGAAACAGACCTAAGAAAGCAGAACTCATTTCAGTATGAGGGTGAAAGTGTTAGGCCAAATAAGATCCAGAAAGAAACGCTTTCATTCTCTCAGAGAAAGCTTCTAGAAATTGTCCAATACACAGGATAGCAATACTTTGGGAATGAAAACTTTTTGTATAGTTTGCAGTGAAACAATCTTTAGAAAGCAGAAGAGTTTTCATTATAAGTATGGAACTTATAGGCCGAATTTTGTTTCAGAATCAAACGCAAGCATTCTCTGAGAGAAAGCAGCTAGACATGTCCCAAGTTAAGGGATATCACACCCTAAGAAAGAAAGCAGTGGGTATGGTTTGTAGTGAAGCAAACCTAAGAAAGCAGAAGTCTTTTCAGTATAAGGATGAAACCCTTAGGACGAATACAGTGACAGATAGAAACTCTTTCATTCTCTCAGAGAAAGCTTCTAGAAATTGTCCAATTTACAGGATATCACAACTTTGGGAAAGAAAACTGTTGGTATATTTTGCAGTCTAACAATCTTTAGAAAGCAGAAGAATTTTCATTATAAGTATGGAACATATAGGCCAAATTGTGTTACAGAAACAAACGCAAACATTCTCTCAGAGAAAGCAGCTAGACATGGCCCAAGTTAAGGGATACCACAACTGTGGGAAAGAAAGCAGTGGGTATAGTTTGTAGTGAAATAGACCTAAAAAAGCAGAAGTCTTTTCATTATAAGAAGCAAACTTTTACACTGAATATGCTTACAGATAAAAACACTTTCATTCTCTCAGAGAAACCTTCTAGAAATGGCCCAAAGTACAGGATAGCACAAGATTGGAAAGAAAACAGTGGGTATAGTTTGAAGTCAAACACACCTTAGAAAGTAGCAGTCTTTTCATTATAAGTATGAAACTTATAGGCCGAAAGGGTTTACACATACAAATGCATACATTCTCTCCCAGAAAGCATCTAGACATGGCCCCTGTTAAGGGACAGCATAACTGTAGGAAAGGAAGCCGTGGGTATAGATTGTAGTGAAAATGACCTAAGAACACAGAAGTCTTTTCATTATAAGATTGAAACCTTTAGACCAAATACGATTACAGATACAAATGCTTTCATTCTCTCAGGGAAAGCTTCTAGAAATGGCCCAATTTACAGGGTAGCACAACTTTGGGAAAGAAAACAGTGGGCATAGTTTGAACTCAAACACACCTTAGAAAGCAGTAGTCTTTTCATTATAAGTATGAAACTTATAGGCCGAATGGGGTTACAAATGCAAACGCTTTCATTCTCTCAGGGAAAGCTTCTAGAAATGGCCCAATTTACAGGAAAGCACAACATTGACAAAGAAAAGAGCGTGTATAGTTTGTAGTCAAACACACTTTAGAAAGCACAAGTCTTTTCCTTATAAGTATGATACCTATAGGCCAAATGGGATTACAGATGCAAACGCATACATTCTCTCAGAGAACATGGCTAGACATGGCCCAAATTAAGGGAAGGCACTGCTGTGGGAAAGAAAGCCGTGGGTATAGTTTGTAATGAAAGAGACCTAAGAACACAGAATTCTTTTCATTATGAGAATGAAACTTTCAGGCCGAATACAGTTACAGATTCAAACACTTTCATTCTCTCAGGGAAAGCGGTATTCATGGCCCAAGTTAAGGGATAGCACAACTTAAGGAAAGCAAATAGTAGGCATAGATTGTAGTCAAACAGACCTGAGGAAGCAAAACACTTTTCTTTATAAGAATGGAACTTTTAGGCCGAACAGGGTTACAGATACAAAAGCTTTCATTCTCTCAGAGAAATATTCTCGAAATATCCCAATTTACAGGATAGCACAATTTTGGGAAGGAAAACAGGGTGTATACTTTGCAGTCAAACACAGTATAGAAAGCAGAACTCTTTTCATTATAAGTGTGAAACTTTAAGACTGAATGGGGTTAGAGATACGAACGCATACATTCTCTGAGAGAATGTGGCTAGACATGGCCCAAGTTAAAGAATAGCACAACTGTGGGAAAGAAAGCAGTGGGTATAGTTTGTAGTCCAAGAGACCTAAGAAAGGAGAAATCATTTCATTATACGACTGAAACTTTTATGCCAAATGCAGTTACAGATACAAACGCTTCCATTCTCTCATAGAAAGCTCAGAAATGGTCCAATTTACAGGATAGCACAACTTTTGAAAAGAAAAGAGTGGGTATAGTTTATAGTTAAACACACCTAAGAAAGCAGAAGTCTTTTCATTATAAGGATGAAACTTACAGGCTGAATGGGGTTACACATACAAATGCATATATTCTCTCAGAGAAAGCGGCTGGACTTGGCCCCAGTTAAGAGATACCACAACGTAAGGAAAGAATGGACTGGGTATAGTTTGTAGTCAAAGAGACTCGGAAAGCAGAAATGTTCTCACTATAAGAATGAAAATTTTAGGCCGAATACAGCTACAGATACAAACGCTTTCACTCACTCAGAGTAAGATTCTGGAAAAGGCCCAATTTACAGGATAGCACAACTTTGGGAAAGAAAACAGTGGGTGTTGTTCATAGTCAAACACACAATAGATAGTAGAAGTCTTTTCATTAAATTATGAAACTTATAGGCAGAAAGGGTTTACAGATACAAATGCATACATTCTCACAGAGAAAGTGGCTAGACATATCCCAAGGTAAGGGATAGCACAACTAAAGAAAAGAAAGCAGTGGGTAGAGCTTGTAGTCAAAGAGACTCGCAAAGCAGAAATGTTTTGACTATAAGAATGAAAATTTTAGGCCAAATACAGATACAGATACTAACGCTTTCATTCTCTCACGGAAAGCTTCCAGAAATGGCCCAATTTACAGGACAACACAACTTTGGGAAAGAAAATAGTGGGTATAGTTTGTAGTAAAACACACCTTAGAATGCAGAAGTCTTTTCATTATAAGTATGAAACTTATAGGCCGAATGGGGTTAAAGACACAAATGCATACATTCTCTCAGAGAACACGGCAAGACATGGCCCAAGTTAAGGGATAGCACTACTGTGGGAAAGAAAGCAGTGGGTATAGTTTGTAGTAAACAGACCTTAGAAAACAGAAGTATTTTGAGTGTAAGAATGAAACTTTTAGGCCAAATACAGTTACAGACACAAACACTTTCATTCTCTCAGAGAAAGCTTCTAGAAATGACCCAAGATACAGGATAGCACAAGTTTGGGGAAAAAAACAGTGGGTATAGTTTGCAGAAAAATGCACCTTAGAAAGCAGAAGTCTTTTCCTTATAAGTATGAAACTCATAGGCTGAATGGGTTTAGACATACAAACGCATACGTTCTCTCAGAGAAAGCGGATAGACATGGCCCAAGTTTAGAGATAGCAAAACTTAAGGAAACAAAGCAGTGGGTATAGTTTGTAGTCGAAGAGACCTAAGAAAGCAGAAATCTTTTCATTATAAGAACGAAACTTTTAGGCCGAATACAGTTATACATACAAACGCGTTCATTCTCTCAGAGAAAGCTTCCAGAAATGGCCCAATTTACAGGATAGCACAACTCTGGGAAAGAAAACAGTGGCTGTAGTTTGTAGTCAAACACACCTTAGAAAGCAGAAGTCTTTTCATTGTAAGTGTGAAAATTATAGGCCAAATGGGGTTACACATACTAACGCATATATTCTCTAAGAGAACGTGGGTAGACATGGGCCACGTTATGGTATAGCACTACTGTGGGAAAGAAAGCAGTGGGTATAGCTTGTAGTGAAACAGACCTAAGAACGCAGAAGCCTTTTCGTTGTAAGAATGAAAGATTTAGGCCGAATGCGGTTATAGATAGAAATGCTTTGATTCGCTCTGAGAAGGCTTGCACAAATGGCCCAATTTACCGGATAGCACAACTTTGGGGAAGAAAATAGTGGGTATAGTTTTTAGTCAAACACACTTTAGAAAACAGAAGTCTTTTCATTACAAGTATGATACTTACAGGCTAAATGGAATTGCAGATACAAACGCATAAATTCTCTCAGAGAAAACGGCTAGACATGGACCAAGTTAAAGGATAGCACAACTGTATGAAAGAAAGCCATGGGTATAATTACTAGTGAAACTGACCTAAGAATGCAGAAGTCCTTTCATTAAAAGATTGAAACCTTTACACTGAATACAGTTACAGATACAGCCTCTTTCATTCTCTCAGAGAAAGCTTCTGCAAATCACCCAATGTACAGGATAGGACAACATTGGGAAAGAAAACAGTGGGTATAGTTTGAAGTCAAACACACCTTAGAAAGGAGTAGTCATTTCATCATGAGTATGAAACTTATAGGCCGAATGAGTTTGCAGATACAAACGCATATATTCTCTCAGAGACAGCGGCTACACATGGCCCAAGTTAAGAGATAGCACAACTTAAGGAAAGAAATCAGTGGGTATAGTTTGTAGTCAAAGAGACTTATGAAAGCAGAAATCTTTTCATTGTAAGAATGAAAGTTTTAGGCCGAATACAGTTACAGATGTATACGCTTTCATTCTTTCAGAGAAAGATTCCAGTAATGACCCAATTTACAGGATATCACAACTTTGCAAAAGAAAACAGTGGGTATAGTTTGTAGTCAAACACACCTTAGCAAGCAGACGTCTTTTCATTATAAGCATGAAACTTGTGGGCCGAATGGGGTTACAGATACAAAGGCATATGTTCTCTCAGAGAATGCGGCTGCACATGGCCCAAGTCAAGGGATAGCACTACCATGGGAAAGAAAGCAGTGGGCATAGTTTGTAGTGAAACAGACCTAAGAACGCAGAAGTATTTTCATTATAGGTATGAAACTTTAAGACCGAATAGTGTTATAGATACAAACGCATTCATTCTCTCAGAGAAAGCTTCCACAAATAGCCCATTTTACAGGATAGCACAACTTTTGGAAAGAAAACAGTGGATATACTTTGTAGTCAAACACCCCTTAGAAAGCAGAAGTCTTTTCATTCTAAGTATGAAACTCATAGGCTGAATGAAATTACAGATACAAATGCATACATTCTCTGACAGACAGCAGATAGACATGGCCCAAGTTAAGGGATAGCACAATTTAAGGAAAGAAAGCAGTGGGTATAGTTCATAGTCAAACAGACCTAAGAAAGCAGAAGGCTATTCACTGCAAGAATGACACTTGTACGCCAAATACAGTTACAGATACAAACGCTTTCATTCTCTCAGGGAAAGCTTCTAGACATGGCCCAATGTACAGGATAGCACAACTTTGGGAAAGAAAACAGTGGGTATAGTTTGTAGTCAAACACACATTAGAAAGCAGAAGTCTTTACATTATAAATATGAAACTTATAGGCCAAATGTGGGTACAGATAAAAATGCATACATTCTCTCAGAGAACGTGGGTAGACATGGCCCAGTTATGGTATAACACTACTGTGGGAAAGAAAGCAGTGGATATAGTTTGTAGTGAAACAGACCTAAGAACGCAGAAGTCTTTTCATTGTAAGAATGAAAGTTTTAGGCCAAATACAGTTATAGATGCAAATACTTTCATGCTCTCTGAGAAAGCTTCTACAAATGACCCAATTTACTGGATAGCACAACTTTGGGGAAGAAGAATGTGTATAGTTTTTAGTCAAACACAGCATAGAAAGCAGAAGTCTGTTCATTATAAGTATGAAACTTAAAGGCTGAATGGAATTACAGATAAAAACACATACATTCTCTCAGAGAAAGTGGCTAGACATGGAACAAGATAAAGGATAGCACAACTTAAGGCAAGAAAGCGGTGGGTATAGTTTGTAGTCAAACAGACCTAAGAAAGCAGAAGTCTTTTCATTGTAAGAATGAAACTATTAGGCCCAGTACATTTACAGACACAAACGCATTCATTCTCTCAGGCAAAGCTTCTAAAAATGGCCCAATTTACAGGATAGCAAAACTTTGGGAAAGAAAACAGTGACTGTAGTTTGTAGTCAAACACACCTTAGAAAGCAGAAGTCTTTTCATCGTAAGTATGAAACTTATAGGCCAAATGGGATTACATTTACAAGCGCATACATTCTCTCAGAGAAAGCAGGTAAACATGGCCCCAGTTAAGAGATACCACAACTTAAGGAAAGAAAGCAGTGGGTAGAGTTTGTAGTCAAAGAGACCTAAGAAAGCAGAAATCTTTTCATTATAAAAATGAAACTACTAGGCTGAATACAGTTACAGATAAAAACGCGTTCATTCTCTCAGAGAAAGCTTCTACAATTGGCTCAATTTATATGATAGCACAACTTTGGGACAAAAATCAGAGGGTATAGATTGCAGTCAAACGCACTTTAGAAAGCACAAGTCTTTTCATTATAAGTATGAAACTTATAGGCCAAATGGAGTTACAGACACAAACGCATACATTCTCTCAGACAAAGTGGCTAGACGTGGCCCAAGTTAGGGATAGCACACCTTAACGAAAGAAAGCAGTGGGTACAGTTTGTAGTCAAACAGAGCTAGGAAAGCAGAAGTCCTTTCATTACAAGAATGAAACTTTCAGGCCAAATACAGTGACAGATACAAACTCTTTTATTCATGCAGAGGAAGCTTCTAGAAGTGGCCCAATTTACAGGATAGCACAACTTGGGAAACAAAACAGTGTGTATAGTTTGTAGTCAAACACACCTCAGAAAGCACAAGTCTTTTCATTATAGGTATGAAACTTATAGGCCAAATGGAGTTACCGATAGAAACGCATATATTCTCTCAGAGAATGCGGCCAGACATGGCCGAAGTTAAGGGATAGCACAATTGCGGGAAAGAAAGCCCTGGGTATAGTTTGCAGTGAAACTGACCTAAGAACGCAGAAGTCTTTTCATTATAAGATTGAAAGCTTTAGACCGAATACAGTTACAGATACAAATGCTTTCATTCTCTCAGGGAAAGCTTCTAGAAATGACCCAATTTACAGGATAGCACAACTTTGAGAAAGAAAAGAGTGTGTATAGTTTGTAGTCAAACACAACTTAGAAAGCAGAAGTCTCTTCATAATAAGTATGAAACTAATAGGCCGAATGGGGTTACACATACAAACCCATACATTCTGTGAGAGAAAGCAGCTAGACATGGCCCAAGGTAAGGGATAGCACGACTTAAGGAAAGAAAGCAGTGGGTATAGTTTGTAGTCAAACAGACCCAAGAGAGCAGAAGTCTTTTCATTATAAGAATGAAACTTTCAGGCTAACGACAGTTACAGATAAAACCGATTTCATTGTCTCAGGGAAACCTCCTAGAAATGGCCCAATTTACAGGATGGCAAAACTTTGGGAAAGAAAACAGTGGGTATAGTTTGAAGTCAAACACACCATAGAGAGCAGAAGTCTTTTCAATATAAGTAAGAAACTTATAAGGCCAATGGAGTTACAGATAGGAATGCACACATTCTCTAAGAGAAAGTGGCTAGACACGGCCCAAGATAAGGGATAGCAAAACATAAGGAGAGAAAGCGGTGGGTATAGTTTGTAGTCAAAGGGACCTAAGAAAGCAGAAATCTTTTCATTATAAAAATGAAAATTTTAGGCCGATACTGTTAGAGATACAAACGATTTCATTCTCTCAGAGAAAGCTTCTAGAAATGGCCCAATTTACAGGATATCACAACTTTCGGAAACAAAACAGTGGGTACAGTTTGTAGTCAAACACACCTGTGAAAGCAGAAGTCTTTTCATTATAGGTATGAAACTTACAGGCCAAATGGGGTTACACATACAAAGGCATACATTCTCTCAGAGAAAGCGGCTAGACATGGCCCAAGGTAAGGGATAGTACTATTCTGGGAAAGAAAGTGCTGGGTATACTTTCTAGTGAAACACACATAAGAACGCAGAAGTCTTTTCATTATAAGAATGAAACTTTTAGGCAGAATACAGTTGCAGATACAATCACTTTTGTTCTCTCAGAGAAAGATTTAGACATGGCCCAATTTGCAGGACAGCACAACTTTGGGAAGGAAAAGAGTACATATAGTTTGTAGTCAAACACACATTAGAAAGCAGAAGTCTTTTCATTATAAGTATGAAACCTATAGGCCGAATGGAGTTACAAATACAAACGCACACATTCTCTCAGAGAAAGCGGCTAGACATGGCCCAAGTGAAGAGATAGCACCACTGCGGGAAAGAAAGCCATGGGTGTAGTTTGTACTGAAACAGACCTAAGAACGCAGAAGTCTTTTCATTATAAGAATGAAACTTTTAGACCGAATACGGTTACAGATACAAAAGCTTTCATTCTCTCAGAGAAAGATTCTAGAAATGACCCAATTTACAGGATAGCACAACTTTGGGAAGAAACAGCGGGTACAGTTTGTGGTCAAACACCCCTTAGAAAGCAGAAGTCTTTTCACTGTAAGTATGAAACTTATTGGGCGAATGGGGTTACCCAGACAAACGCATACATTCTTGTCAGAGAGAGCGGCTAGACATGGCCCAAGATAAGGGATAGGATAACATAAGGAGAGAAAGCGGTGGCTATAGTTTGTAGTCAAAGAGACCTAAGAAAGCAGAAATCTTTTCATTATAAAAATGAAACTTTTAGGCCGATACTGTTAGAGATACAAACGGTTTCATTCTCTCAGAGGAAGCTTCTAGAAATGGCCCAATTTACAGGATATCACAACTTTGGGAAGCAAAACAGTGGGTACAGTTTATAGTCAAACACACATGAGAAAGCAGAAGTCTTTTCATTATAGGTATGAAACTTATAGGCCAAATGGGCTTACACATACAAAGGCATACATTCTCTCACAGAAAGTGGCTAAACATGGCCCACGTCAAGGGATAGCACAACTTAAGGAAAGAAAGCAGTGGGTATAGTTAGTAGTCAAACAGACCTAAAAAAGCAGAAGTCTTTTCATTCCCAGAATGAAACTTTAATGCTGAATACCGTTACAGATACAAACGCTTTCATTCTCTCAAGGAAAGCGGCTATTCATGGCCCAAGTTAACGGATAGCACAGCTTAAGAAAAGAAAAGTGTTGGCATAGTTTGTAGTTAAACAGAGCTAAGAAAGCAGAAGTCTTTTCATTATAAGAATGAAACTTTTAGGCTGAATTTGGGTACAAAAAGAAAAGCTTTCTTTCTCTCAGAGAAAGATTGTAGAAATGGCCCATTTTACAGGGTAACACAGCTTTGGGAAAGAAAAAAACGGGGTGTGGTTTCTAGTCTAACACATCTTAGAAAGCAGAAATCTTTTCCTTGTAAGTATGAAACTTATGCGCCAAATGGGATTACAGATGTAAACGCATCCATTCTCTTAGAGAACACGGCTAAACATGGCCCAAGTTAAGGGATAGCTCAACTTATGGAAGGAAAGCAGTGGCTATAGTTTGTAGTCAAACAGACCTAAGAAATCAGAAGTCTTTTCATTACGAGAATGAAACATTTAGTCTGAATACACTTACAGATACAAACGCTTTCATTCTCTCAGGAAAGCGGCTATTCATGGCCCAAGTTAAGGGATAGCACAACTTAAGGAAAGAAAATAGTGGGCATAGTTTGTAGTCAAACAGACTAAAGAAAGCAGAAGTCTTTACATTATAAGAATGAATCTTTTAGGCCGAATACATTTACAGACACAAAAGCTTTCATTCTCAGAGAAAGATTCTAGAGATGGCCTAATTTACAGGATAACACAACTTTGGGAAAGAAAACAAAGGGTATAGTTTGTAGTCAAACACACCTTAGAAAGCAGAAGTCTTTTCACTGTAAGTATGAAACTTATTGGGCGAATTGGGTTACCCTGACAAACGCATACATTCTTGTTAGAGAAAGCGGCTAGACATGGCCCAAGATAAGGGATAGCAAAACACAAGGAGAGAAATAGGTAGGTATAGTTTGTAGTCAAAGAGACCTAAGAAAGCAGAAATGTTTTCATCATAAGAATGAAACTTTTAGGCCGAATACAGTTACAGATATAAATGCTTTCTTTCTGTCAGAGAAAGCTTCTACAAATGACCCAATTTACAGGATAGCACAACTTTGGGAACGAAAACAGTGGGTATAATTTGTAGTCAAACACACCTTAGAAATCAGAAGTCTTTTCAGTATGAGTATGAAACTTATAGGCTGAATGGAGTTACAGATACAAACGCATACATTCTCTCAGAGAAAACGGCTAGACATGGCCCAACTTAAGGGATAGCACAACTGTGGGAAAGAAAGCCGTGGGTATTGTTTGTAGTGAACATGACCTAAGTATGCAGAAGTCTTTTCATTATAACATTGAAACCTTTAGACCGAATACAGTTACAGATACAAACACTTTCATTCTCTAAGAGAAAGCTTCTAGAAATGGCTCAATTGACAGGATAGGACAACTTTAGGAAAGAAAACAGTGGGTATACTTTGAAGTCAAACACACCTTAGAAAGCAGTAGGCTTTTCATTATAAGTATGAAACTTATATACCGAGTGCTGTTACACATGCAAACGCATACATCTCTCAGAGAAAGCGGCTAGACATGGCCCAAGTTAAGGGAGACCACAACTTGAGGAAAGAAAGCAGCGTGTATAGTTTGTAGTGAAAGAGACCTAAGAAAGCAGAAATCTTTTCATTGTAAGAATGAAACTTTTAGGCCGAATACAGTTACAGATATAAACGCTCTCATTCTCTCAGAGAAAGCTTCTAGAAATGGCCCAATTTACAGGATAGCACAACTTTGGGAAAGCAAACAGTGGGTATAGTTTGTAGTCAAGCACACCTTAATAAGCAGACGTCTCTTCATTATAAGTATGAAACTTATAGGCCGAATGGGATTGCAGGTGCAAACACATACATTCTCCCAGAGAACGCGGCTACACATGGCCCCAGTTAAGGGATAGCCCAACTTAAGGAAAGAAAGCAGTGGGTATAGTTTGTAGTGAAACATACCTAAGAACGCAGAAGTCTTTTCATTGCATGAATGAAAGTATAAGGCCGAATACAATTACTGATACAAATGCTTTCATTCTGTCAGGGAAAGCGGCTATTCATGGACCAAGTTAAGGGATAGAACAACTTAAGGAAAGAAAATAGTGGGCGTATTTTGTAGTCAAACAGACCTAAGAAAGCAGAAATCTTTTCATTATAAGATTGAAACTTTTAGGCCGAATACAGTTACAGATACAAACGCTTTCATTCTCTCAGGGAAAGCTTCTAGAAATGGCCTGATTTACATGATATCAAAACTTTCGGAAACAAAACAGTGGGTGTAGTTTGTAGTCAAACACACCTTATAAAGCAGAAGTCTTTTCGTTATAGGTGAAACTTATAGGCCGAATGGGGTTACACATACAAACGCATATGTTTTCTCAGAGAACATGTCTAGACATGGCCCAAATTAAGGGATAGCACAACTGTGGGAAAGAAAGCAGTGCGTATAGTTTGCAGTCAAACAACTAAGAAAGCAGAATTCTTTTTATTATAAGCATGATACTTTTAGACAGAATGGCATTGCAGATATAAATGCATACATTTTCACAGAGAAAGCTCCTAGACATGACGGAATTTAAGGAATAGCACAACTTTTGGAAAGAAAGTAGTGGGAATAGTTTGCAGTCCAACACCCATAAGAAAACAGAAGTCTTTTCTTTGTAAGTATGAAACTTACAGGCAGAATGCAAATACAGAAACAAACGCGTTCATTCTCTCAGAGAAAGCTTTTAAACATGGCCCAATTTACAGGCTATTAGACGTGGCCCAATTTAAGGAATAGCACCACTTTGGGAAAGAAAGAAGAGGGTATAGTATGTAGTCACACACAGTTAAGAAAGCAGAAGTCTTTTCATCATGAGTATGAGACTTTTAGGCTGAGTGTCGTTAAGATATCAATGCATACATTCGCACAGAGAAAGCTACTAGACGTGGTCCAATTTAAGGAATAGCACAACTTTGGGTAAGAAAACAGTGGGTATAGTTTGTAGTCAAACACCCGTAGAAAAGAAGATGTCTTTTCATTATAATATGAACTTTCAGGCTGAATGCAATTACAGATACAAACGCATTCATTCTCTCAGAGAAAGGTGGTACACATGGCCCAATTGACAGGATAGCACAACTCTCGGATAGAAAGCAGTGGGTATAGTTTCCTGTCAAGCACAACAAAGAAAGCAGAATTTTTTAATAACAAGTATGAGACTTTTGGCTGAATGGCCTTACAGATATAAACGCATACATTCTCACAGAGAAAGCTACTAGACTGGGCCAAATTCAGGAATAGCACAACGTTGGGAAAGAAAGCAGTGGGTATAGTTTGTAGTCAAACACCCATAAGAAAGCCAAAGTCTTTTCATTATAAATATGAGCGTTTTAGGCTGAATGCAGTTACAGTTATAAACGCATACATTCTCACAGAGAAAGGTACTAGACGTGACCCAATTTAAGGAATAGCCCAACTTTGGGAAAGAAAGCCGTTTGTATTGTTTGTAGGCACACACACCTAAGAAGTCAGAGGTTTTTTCATTATAAGTATGAGACTTTCAGGCTAAATGGCGTTACAGTTAAAAACGCATACATTCTCACAGAGAAAGCTACCAGACATGGCCCAATTTAAGGAATGGCACTACTTTTGAAAAGAAAGCAGTGGTTATAGTTTGCAGTCACACACAACTAAGAAAGCAGAATTCTTTTTATTATAAGCATGATACTTTTAGGCAGAATGGCATTGCAGATATAAACGCTTACATTCTCACAGAGAAAGCTGCTAGACCTGGTCCAATTTAAGGAATATCACAACTTCGGGAAAGAAAGCAGAGGGTATAGTCTGTAGTCACACACACCTAAGAAAGCAGAAGTTTTTCATTATAAGTATGAAACTTTCAGGCTGAAAGCAATTACAGATACAAACACATTCATTCTCTCAAAGAAAGCTGCTAGACATGGCCCAATTGACAGGATAGCACAACCTTCAGAAAGAAAGCAGTGGGTATAGTTTGTAGTCAAACACCTGTAAGAAATCAGAAGTCTTTTCATTATAAGTATGAAACTTTCAGGCCGAATGCAGTTACAGGTACAAACACATTCATTCTCTCAGAGAAAGCTGGTAGACATGGCCCAATTGACAGGATAGCACAACTTTCAGAAAGAAAGCAGTGGGTATAGTTCGTAGTGAAACACAACAAAGAAAGCATTATTTTTTTATTATATGGATGACACTTTAGGCTGAATGGTGTTACAGATATAAATGCATACATCCTCACAGAGAAAGCTACTAGACGTGGCCCAGTTTAAGGAATAGCACAACTTAGGGAAAGAAAGCTGAGTGTATAGTCTGTAGTCACACACACCGAAGAAAGCAGAAGTTTTTCATTACAAGTATGAAACTTTCAGGCTGAATGCAATTACAGATACAAACGCATTCATTCTCTCAGAGAAAGCTGCTAGACATGGCCCAATTTAAGGAATAGCACAACATTGGGAAAGAAAGCAGTGGGTATAGTTTGTAGTCAAACACCCATAAGAAAGCAGAAGTCTTTTCATTAAAAGTATGAATCTTTCAGGCTGAATGCAGTTACAGATACAAATGCATTCATTCTCTCAGAGACAGCTGTTATACATGGCCCAATTGACAGGATAGCACAACTTTCAGAAAGAAAGCAGTAGGCATACTTTGTAGTCAAACACAACTAAGAAAGCAGATTTTTTTATTATAAGTATGAGGCTTTTGGCTGAATGGCGTTACAGATATAAATGCATACATTCTCACTGAGAAAGCTACTAGACGTGGCCTAATTTAAGGAGTAGCACAACTTTGGGAATGAAAGCAGTGGGTATAGTTTGTGGTCACACACACCTGGAAAGCAGAAGTCTTTTCATTATAAGCATGAGACTTTTCGGCTGAATGGCGTTACAGTTATAAACGCATACATTCTCACATAGAAAGCTACTAGAAGTGGCCCAATTTAAGAAATAGCACAACTTTGGAAAGAAAAAAGTGGGTATAATTTGCAGTCAAACACCCGTAAAAAAGCAGAAGTCTTTTCATTATAAGTATGAAACTTTCAGGCCAAATGCAGTTACAGATACAAACGCATTTATTCTCTCAGAGAACGCTGCTAGACATGGCCCAATTGACAGGATAGCACAACTTTCAGAAAGAAAGCAGTGGGTATAGTTTGTAGTCAAACACACCTAAGAAAGCAGAAGTCTTTTCATTATAAGTATGAAACTTTCAGGCCAAACGCAGTTGCAGATACAAACGCATTTATTCTCTCAGAGAAAGCTGCTAGACATGGCCCAATTTACAGGATAGCACAACTTTGGGAAAGAAAGCAGTGGGTATAGTTTGTAGTCAAACACACCTAAGAAAGCAGAAATCTTTTCATTATAACTTTGAAACATTTAGGCCAGATAAATTCCAGATACAAATGCACACATTCTCTCAGAGAAAGCTGCTAGACATGGCCCAATTTACAGGATAGCACAACTTTGTGCAAGAAAGCAGTAGGTATAGTTTGCAGTCAAACACACCTAAGAAATCAGAATTCTTTTCATTATAGGTATGAAACTTTTAGGCCGAATGTAGTTACATATACAAACGCACACATTCTCTCTGACAAAGCCGTTAGACGTGGCCCAATTTACAGGATAGCACAACTTTGGGAAAGAAAGCATTGGGTATAGTTTGTAGTCAAGCACACCTAAGAAAGCAGAAGTCTTTTCATTATAAGTATGAAACCTTTAGGCCGAATGGACTTACAGATACAAATGCATACATTCTCTCAGAGAAAGCTGCTAGACATGGCCCAATTTACAGGATAGCACAACTTTGGAAAGAAAGCAGTGGGTATAGTTTGTAGTCAAACACACCTATGAAAGCAGAAGTCTTTTCACTATAAGTATGAAACTTCTGGGCCAAATGGAGTTACAGATACCAATGCATGCATTCTCTCAGAGAAAGCTGCTAGAGAAGGCCCAGTTTACAGGATAGCACAACTTTGGTAAAGAAAGCAATGGGTATAGTTTGTAGTCAAGCACACCTAAGAAAGCAGAAGTCTTTTCATTATAATTATGAATCTTTGGCAGGGAGTGGTGGCTCACACCTGTAATCCTAGCTCTCTGGAGCTAGGAGGTGGGCAGGTTGTTTGATCTCAGGAATTCGAAACCAGCTTGAGCAAGAGCAAGAGCCCGTCTCTACCAAAAATAGAAAGAAATTAATTGGACAACTAAAAATTTATAGAAAAAAATTAGCCGGGCATGGTGGCGCATGCCTGTAGTCCCAGCTACTTGGGAGGCTGAGGCAGGTGGATCGCTTAAGCCCAGGAGTTTGAGGTTTCTGTGAGCTAGGATGACACCACGGCACTCTAGCCCAGGCAACACAGTGAGACTGTGTCTCGAAAAAAAAAAAATATTGAATCTTTTGTGCCGAATGTAGTTTCAGATACAACCGCATGCATTTTCTCAGAGAAAGTGGATAGGCCAATTTACAGGATTCAACAACTTTGAGAAAGAAAGCAGAGGGTGTAGTTTGTAATGAAACACACCTACGAAAGGAGAAGTCTTTTCATTGTAACTATGTACCTTTTATACCAAATGGAGTTACATATACAAATGCACACATTCTCTCAGAGAAAGCTGCTAGGCCTTCGACAATTTACAGTATTGCATAGCTTTGAAAAAGAAAGCAGTGTGTATAGTTTGTAGTCAAACACACCTAAGAAAGGAGAAGTCTTTTCATTATAAGTATGTCACCTTTAAGCTGCATATTGTTATAGATACAAATGCATACATTCTCTCAGAGAAAGCTGCCAAGCATTGGGCAATTTACAGGATTCCACATCTTTGAGAAAGAAACCAGTGGATGAGTTTGTAGTCAAACACACCTAAGAAAGGAGCAGTCTATTCATTATAAGTATGTAAATTTTTGGCCAAATGGAGTTACAGATAAAAACGCATATGTCCTGTCAGATAAAGTGGGTGGGCATTGGCCAATTTACAGCATTGAACAACTTTGACAAAGAAATTACTGGGTATAGTTTGCAGTGAAACACACCGAAGAGAGGAGAAGTCTTTTCATTACAAGTATGTAACTTTTAGGTTGAATTGAGTTACAGATACAAATGCATACACTCACCAAGAAAAAGCTGCTGGACATTCGGCAATTTACAGGATTGCACAATTTTCAGAAAGAAAGCAGTGGGTGTAGTTTGTAGTCAAACACACCTAAGAAAGGAGAAGTCTTTTCATTATAAGTATGAAAACTTTACATGGAATGGACTTACAGTTACAAACGCATACATTCTCTCAACTGTGGCAGCTAGGCATTAGGCAATTTATAGGATTGCACAACATTGAGAAAGACAGCCAAGTATATAGTTTGTAGTCAAACACACTTAGGAAAGGAGAAGTATTTTCATTATAACTATGTAACTTTTAGGCAGAATGGAGTTACAAATACAAACGCACACATTCTCTCAGAGAAAGCGGCTAGGCTTTGGCCAATTTATAGGATTGATCAACTTTGAGAAAGAAAGCAGAGGGTATAGTTTGTAGTCAAACACACCTAGGAAAGAGAAGTCTTTTCATTATGACTATGTGACTTTTAGTCCAAATGGAGTTACATGTACAAACCCAGACATACTCTCAGAGAAAGCTGGTAGACATTGGGTGCTACTTGCCTGGGAACTCCAGCAGAGTAAGACAAATCCCACGGTGGAGTGAAATAGATCAAGCTTGGGTACCCTGTAGGTGATTCAAGACCAGCACCCCTCCCCCTGGCAGGGTCAGGGATCCATCTCCAGGGCCCAGGGGATGGGCCTGCACACCAGACCCCATACACCCAGGTCACGATCACACTGCCCTGGGGTATGGAGGAGAGATCTGTGAAAGAGCCTACTGAGGAGTGTATGCCTTCAGGGGCAGATCAGCGTGCCTGAGCAGCAGCCCTCCTCCCAAAAGAGGGCTGTGCATCCAGCTCAGGCTGCGATTTTGGTAGGGAACCTCCCAGTCCATGTCACAGCCAGGGGAGATCCATCGGCCTGAGGTCTGGCTTGCTGGCAGAGGCCTGGGAGAGGCCATGGAGAGGGGGAGAGTGGAAGGGAGCAAGACCTGCTCCAGAGTGCATGTCTCGGACAGCCCACATTCCAAGTCCAGACTTTCAGCTGAGTGGAGCTTTTTCAGCCGCTCCCTGCAGCTTTGCACAGAAACAAAGAGCAGACCTTTGACCCTGCTAACAGCAGTTGTGGAGCCTGAGGGCAGGCTTACCCGACCCAGCCCCACCCAGACTCATTCCCAGTCCTGCCCACACTGAGGTGGAGAAAAGGACACATCTGGAAATCCCAGGGCCCCACCCATCACCCAAGGCCCAAGAGGGCCTCTCTAGAGGAACAGAGCTAGCGACAGGACCCAAAAACAGCATGCTCCTCCCTGCAAGTGCCACCTACTGACAGGGAGGTCATCCTGCACACGCTTTTACTGCATCTACTGATTCATCATAAAGGGTGTGGTTGAATCTCACCCACAAATACCACCCACTGGCTCAGAGACTAAACAGGAAATGTCATTATCCAAACGAAAATCTAAAGGCAAGAAGGAACAACTGATCCAGATGGGAAGGAACCAGCAAAAGAACTCTGGAAGTATAAAGACTCAAACAGAAAGCATACCTCCAAGAGGAACAACAGCTCCCCAGCAATGCACATTAACCAAACTCAGAACACTAAAATGACAGAAGAAGAATTTCAAACATGGATTGTAAGAAAACTGAATGATATGCAACAAAAAATGGATAACCAACACAAAGAAACCACAAAAAAATCCAGGACTTGGAAGAAAAATTCACTAAAGAAATTGAAATATTAAAGAAAAATCAAACCAATCTCCTGGAAATGAAGGAGATATTCAGGGAACTACAAAACACCGTGGAAAGCCTCAAGAATGGGGTAGATCAAACAGAAGAAAGAATCTCAGAGATTGAAGACAACTCCTTCCAATTAAATAAGTCAGTCACAGAGATAGGGCAGAAAATTAAGAGAAAATAAATAAGCCTGCAAGAAATGTGGGATTATGTGAAAAAACCGAACCTGAGGGTGATAGGGGTCCCGGAAGGTGAGGAAGAAAACACTCAAGGGCTGGATAAGCTATTTGAAGAATTAATAGAGGAGAATTTCCCAGGTCTTGCTAAAAATCTAGATATACAGGTACAAGAAGCTCAGCGGACCCCAGGAAGGTTCGATGCAAATAGGAAGACACCACGTCATGCAGTCAGCAGATTGACCAAAATATCCACTAAAGAGGCCCTTCTATGAGCTGTAAGGCAAAAGAAACAAGTAACATGCAAAGGAAAGCCCATCGGATTTCTCAACTGAAACCCTGCAAGCGAGAAGAGACTGGGGCCCCATTCTCACTCTTCTGAAACAGAATAATGCCCAGCCTAGAATCTTGTACCCTGCTAAACTAAGTTTCATATATGAAGGAGAAATAAAGACATTCTCAGATAAGCAAAGACTGAGGGAATTCACCAAGACAAGACCACCTCTCCAGGAAGTACTCAAAACAGAATTACACAAGGATCAGCACGATAAACACTCTTGAATGTGAAACCACTCAAAAGTTAAAGATCAAAGGCTAGATTCCACAATGGCTCAAGAGAGAAAACAAAGCAACAAAATGCAACCCAACAGAATAAACAGTAATTCACCCCACTTATCAGTTCTCTCAATAAATGTGAATGGTTTGAACTCCCCTCTCAAGAGACATAGGCTGGCCGAATGGATTAAAAAAAAAAACTAGGCAAGCATCTGCTGTCTCCAGGAAACGCATCTGACCTGCAAGGATGCATTTAGACTCAACTTAAAGGGGTGGAAATCAATATTTCAAGCAAATGGAAGCCAAAAGGAGGCTGGTGTGGCAGTTTTGATCTCAGATAACTTGGTTTTTAAATCAACAAAAGAAATGAAAGACAAAGGGGGACACTATGTAATGGTGAAGGGTACAGTTCAACAAGAAGACATAATGATTCTAAATATGTATACACCCAACTTAGGTGCACCCAGATTCATAAAGCAAACTCTACTTGATCTAAACAAATTGATAGACAGCAACACCATAATAGCCAGAGACTTCAACACCCCACTGACAGCACAAGACAGACCCTCCAAATGGAAAATTAACAAAGAAATAATGGACTTAAACAGAACTCTAGAACAAATGGGCTTGACTGACATTTACAGGACATTATACCCAAAAACCACTGAATATACGTTCTTCTCATCAGCTCATGAGACATTCTCTAAGATTGACCATATTCTAGGACACAAAGCATGTCTCAAAAAATTTAAAAAAATAGAAATCATACCATGCATCTTCTCAGATCACAGTGGAATAAAAACAGAAATCAACCCCAACAGAAACTCTCAGCTCTACACAAAGTCATGGAAATCAAACAACTTTCTGCTGAATGATTCCTTCATAAACGAGGAAGTAAAGATGGAAATCAAAAGATTCTTTGAACTAAATGACAAAGGTGACACAAGTTATCAAAATCTGTGGGACACATCGAAAGCAGTCCTGAGAGGAAAGTTTATTTCCATAAATGCCTATATCCAAAAGTCAAAGAGATCACAAATAGACAATCTAATGAATAGACTCAAAGAGCTGGAAAAGAAGAACCAACCAACCCTAAATCCAGCAGAAGAAGGGAAATTATTAAGATCAAATCAGAGTTAAATGAAATTGACAACAGGCAAACCATACGGAAGATTAATAAAACAAAAAGTTGGTTCTTTGAAAAAATAAATAAAATTGACACACCTTTGGCTAAACTAACAAAAAACAGAAAAGAAAAATCTCTAATAGGCTCCATCAGGAACAAAAAAGGAGAAGTCACAACTGATGCCTAGGAGATTCAAGATATAATTTATGAATATTACAATAACCTTTATGCACACAAACTGGAAAATGTGGAGGAAATGGACAAATTTTTAGAAACACACAGCCTCCCTATGCTCAACCAGGAAGAAATAGAATCCCTGAACAGACCAATTTCAAGGACCGAAATTGAAACAACAATAAAAAACATTCCAAAAAAGAAAAGTCCCAGACCGGATGGTTTCACACCTGAATTTTACCACACCTACAAAGAAGAACTGGTGCCTATCCTGCAGAAATTATTCCACAGCATCAAGAAAGATGGAATCCTCCCCAACACATTTTCTGAAGCCAACACAACCCTGACACCAAAACCAGGAAAGGATGCAACAAAAAAGAAAAACTACAGACCAATATCCCTTATGAATATAGATGCAAAAATTCTCAACAAAATTCTAGCTAACCGAATCCAGGTGCTTATTAAGAAAATGATCCATCATGACCAAGTGGGCTTCATTTCAACAATTCAAGGATGGTTCAACATGTGCAAATCTATAAACATAATTCACCACATAAACAGAAGCAAAAACAAAAACCATATGATTCTCTCAATAGATGCAGAAAAAGCATTTGACAAAATTCAACACCCTTTTATGATAAGAATGCTTAACCAAATAGGCATAGATGGGGTTTACCTAAAAATGATACAAGCCATTTATGACAAACCCACAGCCAACATCATACTGAATAGGGAAAAATTGAAAGAATTCCCACCCAGAACTGGAACCAGGCAAGGTTGCCCACCATCTCCACTTCTATTCAACATAGTGCTGGAAGTCCTGGCCACAGCAATCAGGCAAGAGAGTGGAATTAAAGGCATACGAATGGGAACAGAAGAGATCAAACTCTCACTATTTGCTGATGACATGATATTATATCTAGAAAACCCCCTGGATTCAACCAAGAGGCTCCTGGAATTGATCAATGAATTCAGTAAAGTCTCAGG